>JANAVB010013398.1:14967600-15069969 GCA_029216955.1 Iris pallida
AATGGCTTAGGATCAGCGAGACGGACAAGTGTGTTTACACGAAGTTCGTTAATGGAAGAGGTGTAATCGTTTGTCTGTACATAGAGACATGCTGATCCTAGGTACCGATATGGGCTGTGTCACGGAGACAAAGAAGTTCATCTTGACCAAGTTTAGTATAAAGGACTTGGGGGAAGCTGATGTGATCTTAGGCATCAAATCATCCGGACAGACACGGGACTAGCGCTATCACAGTCTCATTATATTGAGAAGATGATCACACTCTACGGATATCAGGATCTTCCAGTAATCGATACGCCTTACAGGTGTGATCTGAAGCTGAAGCCTAATTCGAGGAAAAACGTCAGGCAGCTAGAGTATGCAAGCGTCATCGGGAGTTTGATGTATGCTACTACTGCCACTAGGCCTGACATAGCTTTCACCGTAGGAATGCTGAGTTGATTCACGAACAATCCATGCTTTAAGCACTGGAAAGCTGTGAAACGGGTAATGAGATATCTCAAGAAGACTCAGACATATGCACTGTACTACAGCGGAGATCTGCCGGTAGCAGAAAGCTACAGTGATGCCAGCTGGTGCTCAGAGGTGGAGAGGGAGAGATCCACAGGTAGATTATATATTTTTATAATAGATGGTGCTGCTATATCGTGAAAGTCAAAAAAGCAGACTATGCTCTCTCGTTCCTCCATGAAATCTGAGTTCTTTGTACCAGATTTCATATCAAAAGAAGCAGAATAGCTTCGGAAGCTCATGTATGTCCAGTGGTTGGGGTGCAGATACCGACGATACCAATATGCTGCGACAACTAGGCGTGCTGCGGTGGCTTTAAATAACCTCTTCAATAGGAAGAAAAGAACTGTGCGGTTAAAGCACATGGCAGTGCACGATCTCATCAAGAGGTGTCATTGCAGTAATTAATGTTCGGAGTCAGGAGAACCTGGCAGATCCGTTCACAAAGGGCCTCAAGCGCTAGCTGATTGAAGACACAACTTGTAATATGGGCTTGAAGGCATTCTGATATTGTGTTATTATAATCCTACCATAATGTTTTATGCTATTAGTTCAAAGAAAAATCTACTAGGCATCTAAATTTTGGTTCAAGGGAGGACCACTAATTGGAAAAAAATCATGAACAATGGGTACATGTCCTCTGTGGCATGGAAAGGATACGGATCTACAACTACAGTTGTCTGCTATATTTTCTGCAGAAAACAGATCCTGTGGTGAGGATGGCTTAAACGCCTTAATGTGTCTCAGGCAGAGTGAATGCCTGTTGTGCTTTACAGGAAGGACGGTAGCACAACACTACAATGAGTGTAACTTCATGCTCCAATGGGGTGACTCCACCATGAGGTTCCTATGTAAAGGTAATGCCTCGGCTTTGCGAGCCAAGTCACAGCGGCGTAGCACCGCAAATAGACAGGTAGCCTAATTTTGTATGATGAAATTAAAATGTTGTAGTGTCACGACCCGCAACCTAAGGAAGGGCACGAGAACGCGGGTACGTCCAGCCTACGCCGCAGAATCAGCGGTAGAACGCTGTAGGTCGTTTATAAATACTACAACTAGACAATATATAAGGGTACCTGTCATCTCCGTACGGAGGTATATAATATGGCATAACTCAATCACAAGACAAACTAGGATAGATAGCAGGAAATGGAAATATGATAGAAGAAAAAACTGGAAAAAGAGTTCCAGATCCAATACAGCTCAGAGATATAAATAGCATCACAGAAACTCAAAACATAATATAGTATACTAAGTATGAAAGCACTAGCTGGATCGCAGTCCAGGCAAGCCTAACTAAGCTATACTAGTCAAGGGGTGCAACATCTAGTGGCTCAGCTGCCAGGTCAAAGCCCTGGCCTAGGTCTCCATCTGCCCCAGGCCCATAGTAGGTCGAGCAGTCAGCCTTTGAATCATCTGTAATATATCAACGGTATCCTGTCAAAAAAATAAGCAAGTATAAAATACTAACCGCAGTTCTAATGATTTGACATATTCCATAGGAGACAATTATAATGAAATACAAGACAAATATCAAAGTAGGAAATATAACTGGGTATGTGAAATAGGATATCATGTCATGGTGATAATACAGGAAGATAGAACAGAACATGATATATGATGTAAAAGTAAACATAAAAGGTGCCATGAATTATTAGTGCGTTATGTGATCGGCTTAGGTCCAGATCAGGTGTTCCATCTGACCGGCTATGAATAGGTGTACAAAAAAGCAAGATCAGGCGGCCACCATGGAAAGCTATGAACAAGTAGGGTCAGGCTTTGCCCATCATGAGGCGAGGGTATAGCTATGAACAAGTAATAGGTACGAGTATGAAGAACAAGTAGGGATTTGATCACACAACCACTAATAACTCTCCATCCCAGAATAGTATAATGGATCCGGACATGACACGTCATCACACGGGAATCAAAAAAGCGGGGCCAGCCCACTCCCAAGTCAATGTCTATACAAGTACAGGTAACAAGTCGAGCATTGTACCAATATACCAAGTAAATCCAGAAACATCTCATGACAGGATCCGACGTATACTAGTCCGTGAAATTATCGTGTCAGGAATCAAATAAGACACTACAACTGAATGGATGTAGAAGCTATCAACACATCGAACTACTATCAGAGAATGTACTCGTCTGCGGTCCTGAGCTGATACGGTGAACAGATGCTCAGAGTAGTCACAGACCTAAAGATGAGATACCATGAGTCAAAATAGGGTTTAATAGTAAAAACTTGCTAATCAAGTTATGATATACAAGTCTAAGTCAAAACTAGGTCACATCAGGCGAAACTAGGTCATACTAGGTCATACTGAGTCACACTAGGTAAATGTTGACTAATATTTGACTTTTAGTCAACTGGTCAACTCTGGTTAGGTTTTGGATCAATTCTAGGTAAAGTGTTGACTCGTAGTTGACTTTGATCAAAAAGTCAACTCCTGGTCAACAGGAGTCAAAACCAGACTAAACTACCCCCATCTAACCATTACCTACCAAGACAACCTATTTCTAACCCCAGCGTAACAATCAAAACCCAAATCTTAGACTTACCCCAATACCTTACCTTTACCCTTTACAAGGTATTCCCAATACCTTGCCCCGATACAAAGGTAACCCATCTAAACCTTGGAATACTAACCTGGACTTCTTAGGGTAGCTAGATACTAACCTATCTAGCCATTACCAACCACTAACTCACACAAACTAGCCCATCCAGTCCATCTTATCATACATCTTAGCTAGCCTACAATACCCTCAACATTACCTTAAGGTAATCTTGGTATCTTGAGATACCAAGATACCAACACCACCACTAATCTTAAACCTCTACCACTACCACTCAAAAACCAACATCTATCTAACCACTATCTATCTTGAATGCTACTTTTAGAATAACTCTCAAAACCAACTCAAAACATCTACCACTTACCCTCAAGATAACATAACATGGCATACATCCTAACATTGACAACCTTATTTCTACCACTATAAACACTACCCCACTAACCACCTAACACACTAAAAACACTCTCTAACTTAGGGTTTTCATAGTAGAATATTTGGTTGACAAGTGGGGGTCATCATTGGGGCAAAAAGGGGGACAAAAAGGGGGTACATTGGGGGCTACAAAAGCCCCCAAACTGCTGTTGCTGCTGTGCTAATGCAGTCCCCTTTGGGGGACTGCTGTTGTTGTCTTGGACAACAGTCCAAGACTGCTGCTGCTGGTGCCATTCCCTCCCCCCCCCCTCACTCATCTATACTTCTATACATCCCTCTCCTCTAATACTCCACAAACTCCACCACAAAACCTCTCAAGAACTCTCACAACCCCCTCTACAAACAACACAAATAGAACACAACAACAACATATAAATAAAACACACACAAACACAATATATATACATCAAGAAACTCACACACCAATATATATATAAAACAAACACAATATGTAATATAACCACTCTCACATCTATTATATATATAAAGACACACACACAACATAATATAAAGACACACACACACACACATGAAAAATACATAGAGACACAAGAATAATATATATAGGGACACACAAGAACAACATCTCTAACACATAAATCTGAGATTAAAACATGAAATAAATTATTCAAACATAAAGACAAACATAAGGTGTGTCCAAATTTGGGGGTTTCTCACGTAGACACAAGACACATCAAGGACACTCCTAAATGTCTCCAAATGGACACAAAATGGACACAAATAGAGACACAACCATGGGGGTGATTCCTATGGGTTCAAAACATTCCTAAATGCATGAGAGTTTGATTTAGAGGATATATTTTACCTTCTGGGAGGTGAAATCTCAAAGAACTCCTTCCGATACGACACCGACACGAAGGGATCTCCAAAAGGACACGAACCAATGCAAACTTCTCCCAAACTTGGCTAGCACCTTCTCTTGCTAGAGTAGAGAAGAAATGAAGAAGATTGGATGGAGGAATGGATTGATTTGGGGGTGAAATCAATGGAGGCTCTTATCAAATTTGGGGAAGAACTCAAAGAGATAAAAATGGAGGCTATGAATGAAAAGGTGACTCATCCCCCTCCCTCTTGTGGCCGGCCATATAGGGCTAGTCATGGCATTTTGGCAAAGTCCAAAATGCCCCCTCTTGTCTCTATTTGGTTCAACTTAAGTTAGGTTTTGGTTTGGGGCTAAAATAGACTAGTTTGAGTCTCAAATCAATCCAACCTTGTCATGAGAATTTAGCCTAACCATACTAACTTAAATATTATCATATGTGGGCCATGTCTAGCTAATGAGTGGGTCCAACTAGAGTCGAAACTACCCCGGGTCTCCGATACAAGTCGAATTGAGTTAAAATTCGAACCCGACTCAAATAACCCCAAAACAATATCATAAATAAAAAATTAATCCAAAAAATATTTTAAAATGAAAAATGATCAAAATACCCCTGTTCTTGAAAACTGGGGGTGACATGTAGACAAGGGGACGATGTTCTCATGTTACAGTGGTACGACACCACGAAGATATACCTAGATAGGGGTAAAGCCTCGGCCTTGCAAGCCATGTCGTCACGGTGTAACACCGCAAGAAAGCGCAAGGCTTCATGTTGGATAGTTTGGCACTACAGAGAGGCTTGTGACCTAATGTTACAGTAGTATGACACTACGATGAGGTTCCTGGGTAGGAATAATGCCTCGACTTTAAGCCATGTCATAGTGGCGTAGCACCGCAAGGAAGCGCAAGACTTCATGCCATTTCTCTTTAATAAAGAATACATCTAGAGTGTAAGAACAGAGATATCAGGCCGTCTCTTGAGAGTAAACTTGTAAATGCCCAAAATACATACACCGAAACCAGGCTGGCACATGACCTTTAATGTGCAGCCAGAAGCATATATGACTATATTATGTGAGTAGAAAGAATTACAGCTATGGTACAGAATTCAAGACTTAATCAATTCTTGTATCATACTATTATTTAACCTATGCGAGAAGATTCAAGTCGTCAGCGACATCTATCCTAATGCATGATAGACAATCACTGTGGGAACACTCAAACCCATATAAAAAGATATATGGGAGATTGTTCTTGTTTTTGGCCTTTAGCACTAGAAACATAGTCCTACATTGCCTAGGCTAAATGGTTGGTATCTCTTTATATTGCTTTGCTTTTTGAGAGATGCACATGTGGTTGTGGAGAGGCACATGGGTGCCATGTGGGAGTGTTTTTCTAGTGGGAAGGATGCTAACTCAACAATGAAGTATTAATACTTTGTCATGCTCTTGGAATTTATTCCATTAGAGCTAAGCCCCACAGAGGCTTAGCGACTCGGACTCGAACTCGGACTCGGACTCATTGGCTCATGAGGCGTAATATGGCATTTTGTTGGCGCACTTTGCACTTAGCACGTCAGCATCGTCGCTAGGCGCATAGTGCGCTTAAGTTGCACTCGTTGCGCAAGCCTCTGCGCTGTCAATTGCGCACCTGTTCGTGCAAACCGTTTGCATTGTTGAACACACGAACCGTTCGTGCTGCTGTTTGCATGCAGTTGACGCAGTGCGTGCAGCGCGCGATGTGCACGTTTGGCACGGTGTGCGCGTTTGGTACGTTTGGCGCGGCATGTGCATTTGCTTGAATGCGCGCGTTATCCGTAGTTGGTGCAATTGGCGCAGTTAGCGCAGATGGCGCGCGCTGTGCACCAATTGGCGCAATCGTATATGTGCACGATTCGAGCGGTTACAAAATGTTCGGGTGCGATTTTTCTCACGTCCCGAACGTTTTGCATCTGGACGGTTATTGCGCGTGCCTATATAAGTTCCTTCTCTCTCTCATTCAGTACGGTTCATTCCAGACAATTCCTTATAAATTTTCAGAGAGCAGAGAAGAGAGAAACAGTGCGCTATTTCGTGCCATCCGAGAGTCTTTGCGCTATCTGAGGAGTCAGATGAGCAGAGTGTTCAATAATTTCTTTTCTGAACTTGCTGGTTCCTGAAAGCTGTTCGTGTGGGGCGAATTTAGCTTTGAGCGCCGGTGACCAGTCACCCCAGCAGGCTTTCTTTTCTTCTGTTCACTTTCCTTCTCTACTTGTAATCTCGTTCTAAACGAGATTTTTTTTCTGATCTAATCAGAAACTTTCTGTGGGATTTCGACACTGTTTCTACGAATCATTTGTGCCTTACTCGAAGTGCTGCATCTGATTTTGTCTCTCTGAGTCATTCGAGATCTCATTATGCACCTTCTTCGAAGTATTGTCAAATTCAGTTTTTTATCTTAAAATTAAGTTCCGGAAATAACACTTACATATGGTTATGATACGTGGTATTATTTTTGCTTTTAGGTCCTGGCTTTTTCTGTTCAGGACTTTGGAAAAATAAATAAACGGCTATTAACATTCGAATCTCTAAAATTTTGAACTCATGAGTTCCTCTAGGATTTTTGTGCTCTCCATCTTAACTCATAGTAACTAGAAATTTAGTGTACCTCTGGCACATTCACAAATATTGATCCCTTGCATGTTCCTGGAAACTACTGTCTGGGCTGCTGTCAGAATATGAAATAGCACGAGCTCCAGCATCAGCACCAGCCGAAGACTGAAGATCAGGCACTTGTTCCACACTCACCCAGTTCCCACTATCTTCACTATTTGGAAAAAAGAGAATTAGCATGACCGAATACTGTATTTTTCCTCCAATGCACTGAAATAGTTAGAATATGTTTATTGGACCACAATTATAACACAACAGAATACTGACACTGGCGCAGCGCGTAGGGACCGGTGCTCGTGACGTTGCAAGGGAACACATGCAAAGACTCTGGTGATGGAAAGATAACTACATGTCACGGCACAAAACAAAAAAAAATCATTTGGCTGCTTAACAAAACAAAAAAAAATTCACTATAGAGGTCACGTATCTTTGGTGTTACTTAATATATTTTAGAATGTTTATGTCAATATAACTACATGTCACGGCACAAGATTTCCGACTATCCCCTGCTTCTGAAGATAAAATTAATCCTGAAACAGCCGCAAATTAGAGTCTATGTTGCATACAGGATAGGATGGCAAATTTTTTGGGTGTCCTATGCTTTTTTTAGTGTCCGTGTCATGTCCAACAGGTGTCCCGCAGCGACACGACACCGTCAGGGACCTGGCTAGTGAACTGATGGAAATAACATTATAATATCCTATAAAGCAAACAAACTAGGAAGACCAAAACAAATACATACTCTATTCGTCTCTTCCTCCTCGAAATAGTACAAAATGCGTCATCAGGTATATATAAAAAAAATGAAACAAAAGAAAAATGTAGAAACTTATGTTGCAATTGATGAAGCTACTCACTCAGAATGACAATTTAGAGAGATATTAATAACCAGAACGAGCGACTTGAGTCATTTGGGGAATCATTCAGTCGATTAAACAAATAACAGATTGCTAGAGAGGGAAAGTAAAAGTCTTTTTTAAAGCTTCTACCATGAATGCAACTGTCAGCAGGAGTAAAATATCCTAAACATACTTTTTCCCTGTGCTACGCTACAATAGAAAATGACCATATCTGAAATGCATTGATAGACAAATGTAAAAATTTCTCTCTTAGTAGAATTATTGTTAGGGTTTTTGGCCTTTTCTTTAGAAATTTTAGTCCCACATCGGATAGGCCAAAGAAGTTGTATCTCTATATATTAGCTATGCTATTTTAGATATGCACATGTGGTGTGGAGGTGCACATGGATGTGCCATGTGGGATTATTTTTCTAATAGAAAAATGCTAAATCAACAATTTAAAGCATTAATGCTTTTTGCTCTTGGGAAATTTATTTCCATGGGAGCTAAGCCCGCGACTCGGGCTCATGTGGCATTTTGTTGGCGCACTTTGCGCGACCAGGGTGCGCGACTAGGGTGCACGTTCGGAGTGGTTATTACCACGTCCCGAATGTTGTTGCTAACCGGGTAGTTGCTACTCGGGCCTATATAAGGTCTCTTCTCTCTCACAGGCAAAAATACAACACAAAACATATTCAGAGAATACGAAAGTTTATAAGTGTTTCTTAACACGAGCAAACAGAGCCTATCAGAGAGAAGAGAAGCTTTGCACCAGCGTTGCTTTTGCACAGGAGTCCGTGTATGATCCGAGGAGTCAGAAGAGCAGAAGTGTTCCAAAGTTCTCCGACGAACTTGCTGGTTTCTGGAAGCTATTCGTGTGGGACGAATATAGCTTTGAGCAACGGTGATCATTCACCCCAGCAGGACATCTTCCATCTTTCGTCTGTCATCTTCTTTGCTGCTGTGATTACGAAATCTTCTTAGATTCTCGTATATCATATGCTGCTGTGGATTACGAAATCTTTTTAGATTCTCGTAATAATAACGAAATCTTCTTAGATCTTTGTTATACTTAAGCAACCTTCCTAGAAGTATTATTTGGAACATTGTTCTTACAATGTTTCATATTCTCTGTTTTTCCATCGAAAATTGTGCCCCGGCAATAACAATCTCAAAGCTATATTGCTACGATGGAAAACTTTAATGCTTCACTCCTCAATACTGACTTCTGTAAGTTAGAAAAGTTTGATGGAGAGCACTATCAAGTCTGAAAGAGGAAGGTTTATCTCACTCTTTAACTCAGAGACGTTGATCACGTGCTCCTTGAAGAGGAACCTACTATTCCAGATACTGGGTCTGCTGCCGCCATTACTGCGGCTACTAAATTTCAGGCCAAGTGGAGAAGGGAGAATAGTATTTGCAGGCTGCTTATCCTGAATGCTATGGAGGATTCCAAGTAGAATCCTACAGTAAGAAGACAATTGCCAGAGACATATGGAAGTCTCTGGAGAAACTGTATGAGGAAGACAAAAATAGAGCAAGATATTTGTGGTTGAAAAATATCACAAATGGCTCTTTGTGGACGAGAAGTCCATGTTGCCGCAGGTAAAAAATTTTTTGAAGCTGCGACAGAAGTTGGAAGACGAGGCTGCCCCTCCCTGACAAGTTTGTTGTTGGAGGGATTGTCTCAAAGCTCCCCGCTGGATGGAGTAAGTTCTATGCAAACATGCATAGGAAGAAGCTTGAGATCAATCTTGAAAATCTCTTGCAGAAAATCTATGTTGAGGACCAGATGCGGGCTCAACTCAAGGTGGACTCACGGTCCAAGCAATTGGCTAATGCCAATATGGTTCATACCAAGGAACCAAGGAAAAAGCAGGCGGCTTCCCACAGCAAGAAGAAAGACCCTGACAATCTGAAAGTCAAGGGAACTTCTTTCAAGCAAAAGAAGCCAAAGTCTCAGATGCCTTACTTCAAGTGTGGCAAGAAGGGCCACTTCAAAAGTGAATGCAAAGCAAAGACCAAGCAATCAGAGCAAAAAGAGCCTAGTAAGGTATCTATGATCACTGACGTTGTTGCTATGATTGTGCAGGTTGATGCGGTAGGGACTGACTCTGACTGGTGGGTAGACACTGGAACCTCCTGCCATATTTGCTCCAGTAAAGAGTGGTTCACCACCAACACACCTACTTCTGAAATGGTTATGATGGTGAACCAGGCACAAGCTGAAGTGCTCGGGATCGGAACGGTTGTGTTGAAGCTGACTTCGGGGAAGTCTCTGACGCTTCAAGGCGTGAAGCACGTACCTGCTATCACCAAGAACCTGATCTCCGGAGGCCTACTCTGCAACGCAGGCCTCAGGATGGACATCCATGCTGGCCAGATGGTGATGTCTATTAAGGGAACATATTTCGGAAAAGCTTTTTATACCGAAGGGATGTTCAAAATTTAGCTTGTAAATCAGTCCAATGTAATTAATATAATTAATGTAATTAATGCAATCACTCCTTCTGCTTATACTATTGAGTTGTGATATAATAGGCTAGGACATGTTCATTGTAAACGAATAAACAGAATGTCTAGTCTAGGACTTATCTCCAGGTGTGGGGGTAAGGTAGAGAAATGTGAAGTTTGTGCTCAAACAAAGATCACAAGTAAACCCTTTCCTCGGGTTAATCAAAGTACAGATCTTCTGGAGTTGGTACACTCCGATATCTGTGACTTCAAACAGTTCTCTACAAAGACCGGGATGAAGTATTTCATAACTTTCATCGATGACTTCTCAAAGTATGCGTTCGTCTTCTTGCTGAAGGCTAAAGACGAAGCATTCGAGAAGTTCAAGGAGTTCAGAGCCAAACCTGAGCGGCAGACTGGACAACAACTCAAAAGAATAAGAAGTGATCGAGGTGGAGAGTGCAGGTCTCATGAATTCGTATCGTTCTACAAAGAACATGGAATTATCAATGAGACTACGGCTCCGAACTCTCCTCAATCAAACGGAGTAGCAGAGAGGAAGAACAGAACGTTAACAGAAATGATTAACTCAATGTTGTTGACTGCTAGCCTTCCTAAGTGCTACTGGGGAGAAGCTGCATTGACGGCCACTTTTATTCTAAATAGAGTGCCTCATGCAACTTCAGACGTTACTCCTCATGAACTCTGGTTTAAGGTCAGACCAAACTTGAATGTCATTCGAGTGTGGGGGTATCTAACATATGTCAAGGTTTCAGATCTGAAGATTCAGAAGCTTGGGATAAGGACTACTAAGACGATCTTCTTGGGGTATGCTGAGAAGAGTGATGCTCGAGATTTCTTGATATTGAGTCAAATCATATCATTGAATCTCGTGACGCAGAATATTTTAAAGATAAATTTGTAAGGCACAAGAATATTGTTCTTGCGGATGTACCAGAGAACATTGAGGGTGCGCAAGAAACTGAAGTCTTCAATGAAGATGTGGTCCAAGAAGATGTTATTGTTGAAACAACGATTGAACCATAATAAGCTGAGCCGTCAGCTAAGCGTATAGGAGGCCGAAGGACTTCGAAAGTGACTTTGTCACCTATCATGTGGAAGCTGATCCGCTTACCTATGATGAGACGATGAAGATCAGAGATACGGTTTTCTGGAAGGAGGCGATTGACAATAAAATTGATTCTATCACCTCAAATAACACTTGGGCGTTGGTTGATCTTCCTGAAGGAGTGAAACCCATCGGATGCAAATGAATCTTCAAGAAAAAAATGAAAGAAGACGGAACTATTGACAAGTTCAAGGCTAGGTTGGTAGCCAAGGGGTTTTCTCAGAAGCAGGGGATTGACTACTTTGACACGTATGCTCCAGTAGCCTGGATGACCACCATCAGAGTGTTGATGTCTCTTGCAGTAATACATAAGATGGTGATACATCAGATGGACGTGAAAACGGCTTTCCTAAATGGCAAGCTGACCGAAGAGATATACATGCAACAGCCAGAGAGATTTATCGTCAAGGGTCTTGAAGACAAAGTCTGCAAGTTGATAAAATCTTTGTACGGTCTTAAACAGGCTTCCAAGACGTGGCATGAGAAATTTGACAAAGTTTTAAGGTCAAATGGCTACATGGTCAACGCGATGGACAAGTGTGTTTACACGAAGTTTGCTGATGGAAGAGGTGCGATCGTTTGTCTGTACGTGGACGGCATGCTTATCCTAGGTACGGATATGAGCTGTGTCACGAAAACAAAAAAATTCATCTCAAACAAGTTCAGTATGAAGGACTTAGGGAAAGCTGATGTGATCTTAGGGATCAAGATCATCCGGACAAACAATGGACTAGCGCTGTCACAGTCTCATTATATTGAGAAAATGATCACTCGTTATGGGTATCGAGATCTTCCAGGGATCGATACGCCGTACAGGTGTGATCTGAAGCTGAAGCCTAATCCAGGAGAAGCGTCAGGAAGCTGGAGTATGCAAGCGTAATCGGAAGTTTGATGTATGCTACTACTGTCACAAGGCCTGACATAGCTTTCACCGTGGAAATGCTGAGTTGTTTCACGAGCAACCCAGGTGTTGAACACTGGAAAGATGTAAAACGGATTATGAGATATCTCAAGAAGACTCAGATATATGCACTGTACTACAACGAAGATCCGTCGGTAGTAGAAGGCTTCAGTGATGCCAGCTGGTGCTCAGAGGTGGAGAGCGAGAGGTCCACAGGTGGATTCATTTTCATAATGGATAGAGCTGCTATATCGTGGAAATCGAAGAAGCAGACTATGCTCTCGCGGTCATCCATGGAATCTAAGTTCTTTGTACTTGATACCGCAGCCGAGGAAGCAGAATGGCTTCGGGAGCTCATGTATGATCTTCCAGTGGTTGGGACGCAAATACCGACGTTACTGATATACTGCGACAACCAGGCGACTGCGACGGTGGCATCAAATGACCTCTTCAACGGGAAGAAGAGGACTGTGCGGTTGAAGCACAGGGCAGTACATGATCTTATCAAGAGAGGTGTTATTGCAGTGATTGATGTTCGGAGTCAGGAGAACCTGGCGGATCCGTTCACCAAGGGCCTCAAGCGCCAGCTGGTCGATGACACAGCTTGTAAAATGGGCTTGAAGGCATTCTGATATTATATTATTGTATTCCTACCATAAAGTTTTATGCTAATAGTTCAAAGAGAAATCAACTAGGCATCTAGCTTGTGGTTCAAGGGAGGACCACTAATCGGAAGAATATCAGGAACGGTGGGTACATGTTCTATTGGGCATGGAGAGGTTACGGACCTATAACTACTGTTGTCTACTGTTGTTTTCTATAAAAAACAGATCCTGTGGGAAGGTTGGCTTAAATGCCTTAATGAGTTCACAGGCAGGTTGAATGCCTGGTGTGCTTTACAGGAAGCACGGTAGAACAGCACTACAAGGAGTGAAACTCCATCCTACTGTGGGGTGACTCCACCATGAGGTTCCCAGGCATGGGGTAATGCCTCGGCTTTGTTAGCCATGTCACAGCGATCTAGCACCGCAAATAGGCAGTTAGCCTAATGTTGTATGTTAAAATAAATAAGGGTGTAGTCAGCACTACAAAGAGGAGGAGTTCCTCATGTCACAGTGGCACAATACTATGATGAGGTACCCGATTAGGGATAAAGCCTAGGCCTTGCAAGCCATGTCGTTGCGGCGTAACACCGCAAGGGAGACTAAGGCTTCATGTTGGGTAGTTTGGCACTACAAAGAGGCGATTGCCTCATGCTACAGTAGTATGACACTACGATGAGGTTCCCGGTACGGGGTAAGGCCTCGGCTTTAAGCCATGTCATAGCGATGTAGCACCGCAAGGGAAGCACAGAGCGCTTCATGCCATGTCTCTTTATAATGAACTCACCTATAGTGTATTGACAAAGAGATATCAGGCCATCTCTTGAGGGTAAACTTGTAGACGCCCAAAATTATACATTGAAACCAGGCTGGCACAGGGCCTTTAATGTGCAGCCAGAAGCACATATAACTATATTATGTGAGTGTGAAGAATTTTAGCTATGATACAGAATTCAAGGCTTAGTCCATTCTTGTATTATAGACTGTTGTTTGACCCATGCGGGAAGATTCAAGTCGTCAGCGACATCTCTCCTAATACATGATGGACAGTTACTGTAGGGAACACTTATACCCATATAGAGATATGTAGGGGATTGTTGGAGTTTTTGGCCTTTTTTTTAGAAACTTTAGTCCTACATCGGACAGGCCAAAGAAGTTGTATCTCTATATATAGCAATGTTAGTTTAGAGATGCACATGTGATGAGGAGGTGCACATGGGTGTACCATGTGGGGTTATTTTTCTAATAGAAAAAAGGCTAAATCAACAATTAAAAGCATTAATGCCTTTTGCTCTCGGGAAATTTATTTTCATGGGAGCTAAGTCCCGTAGGGGCTTAGCAACTCGGACTCAGACTCGGGCTCATGGGCTCATGAGGCATAATATGGTGTTTGTTGGCGCACTTTGCACTTAGCACGGCAGCATCGTCGCTAGGTGCATAGTGTGTTTTAGTTGCGCTCGTTGCGCGAGCCACTTGCGCGGCTAAGTTGCGTGCCACGTTGTACGGCACAGGTTTGTGCGGCCTAGGTTGCGCGACCAGGGTACGCGCCAGGTTATGCGCCAGGTTGCGATAGGTTACACCAGGCTGCGCATAGGTTGCGCACAGGTTGCGCACAGGTTGCGCCAGGTTACGCACAGGTTATGCATATGTTGCGTCAGGCTGCACACAGGTTGTGCCAGTTTGTGCGCAGGTTGCGTACAGGTTGTGCCAGGTTGCGCAAGTGGCACAAGTGGCACAATGTGCACGTTGTACGTGTGATACAAGGTGGACAAGACGCGCAAGGCGTGTGGCGCAGTATGGTGCAAGTGGCTCTGTGCGTAGGGTACAAGGCGCACGGGTTGCTAAGTGGCGCAACCTGCTTCAGATCATGCCTGTGCATGATCTGAGCGGTTACTGCACGTTCGAAATGGTTATTACTATGTTCCGAATGTTGTGCTAACCGGGCAGTTGCTACTCGGGCCTATATAAGGTCTCTTCTCTCTCACAGGTAAAAATATAATACAAAACATATTCAAAGAATTATGAAAGTTTACAAGTGTTTCTTAACACGAGCAAACAGAGCCTGTCAGAGAGAAGAGAAGCTTTATACCAGCGTTGCTTTTTCACGGGAGTCCGTGTACGATCCGAGGAGTCAGTAGAGCAGAAGTGTTCCAAAGTTCTCCGATGAACTTGTTGGTTCTGGAAGCTACTCGTGTGGGATGAATATAGCTTTGAGCAACGGTGATCATTCACCGCAGCAGGTCATCTTCCATCTTTCGCCTGTCATCTTCTTTACTACTGTGATTATAAAATCTTCTTAGATTCTCGTATATCATATGTTGTTGTGGATTACAAAATCTTTTTAGATTCTCGTAATATAATAACGAGATCTTCTTAGATCTTCGTTATACTTATACAACCTTCCTAGAAGTGTTGCGTTGGAACATTGTTCATACAATTGTTTCATATTCGCTATTTTCCATCGAAAAATTGTGCCCCGACAATAATAATTATCATTAGTATTCGTAATTCGAAAGATATAGTCCCACGTTCTAGCGAGACTATAACAATCGAATTTAATGTATCGTATGCACGTGAATCAAGGCATCAGTCGCAATAAAAATATAAGAATTTTGCAGAATTTTAGATGGCTCATCAGCAACTGTCATAAACATGTGTCGTTATGCATGAAGTGACAATTGTAGGGAGCCACATGGCAGAGCGTACAGTCACCCTCTCGGGAGCGTGCCTAAGTTCCTGAATAATTGTTGTTGTTGGAGCTTTTCCTTTAACATGTGAAGAGAGCTTGCTCTCAACACATGCCTAGTAAAGTTTAGTATCACATTGGAAAAGCACCATGAGTAGTATCTCTATATATACTTGGTATGTTGTAGAGATGTGCACATGGGGTGGTGACCCTAAGGAGGGAACCATGTGGGTAATTTTACTAGGAGGTAAGGATAAGACTCCATGGTAAAGCTTAATGCATTTTGCTCTTAGAATTTATTCAATAGGAGCTAAGTCCCGTAGGGGCTTAGCGACTCAACTCGGACTCGGGCTCATGAGGCGTAATGTGGTATTTTTTGGCATTTTGTTGGCACAACAGCCTGATGGCACTGCCAGATAGCACGCAGTTGGCGGTAGTACGCGTGTGCGCAATTGGCACAGCGGTGCACGATTGTGCGCGCTATGCACTAATTGGCGCGCATTGTGCGCTAATTGGCGCACATTGTGCGCCAGTTGGCTCAATCGTTTCTGTGCACGATTTGAGCGGTTGCTGAACGTTCGAAGCGATTTTTCTCACGTCCTGAACGTTCTGTATACCGAGCAGTTGCTGGACGCACCTATATAAAGTGCATCTCTTCTCTCTCAGGATATAGAACACAAGTATCAGAATTCTCCTCACGAAATTCTCTAAGTTCAGAGCAGAGAAGAGAGGTCCTTTGAGAGCAAGAACTTGCTAGCTCCTGGAAGCTATTCGTGTGGGACAAATCAAATTTTGAGCACCGGTGATTATTCACCCCAACATGCCGTTCTATCCTCCCATCTGCTTCACCGTCTGTCATCCACTTCAACTCGTTCTGAACAAGAACAGTTCTGATCTAATCAGAAACTGTTAGTAGACAATCACTGCTGCTAACAATTCGTTCTTTTTAGAAGTACTATATTCGTTTGCTACTGTTACAAAATTCTTTTAGATTTTCGTTACCCAGAATCCTCCAAGGATCTCTGTCGTGCACCTTCTTTGAAGTGTTGCTATGAAACATTGTTTTTACAATCGTTTCATTTCTCAGTTTTCCATCGAAAAATTATACCCCGGGACTAACAATCTCAAAGCTTAATCTTACACGATAGAAAACTTGCGTGCTTCACTAATTAATCCTAACTTCACCAAGTTAGAGCAATTTAATGGAGAGCACTATCAAATCTCGAAGAGGAAGGTTACTCTCACTCTTCAACTTTCTGAAGTTGACCACATGCTTATTGAGGAATAACCTACTGTTCCAGAAACTAGGTCTACATCCGCGATGACTGCTGTTACTAAAAATCAGACCAAATAGAGAAGGAAGAATAGCATCTGTAGGCTTTTAATCCTAAATGCTATGGAGGACTCCCTTACAGAATCATATTCCAAGAAGACAATTGACAGAGAGATATGAGTCTCTGGAGAAACTGTACGAAGATGACAAAAATAGGAGCAAGATATTTATCGTTGAGAAATATCACAAGTTGCTCTTTGAAGACGAGAAGCCAATGCTGCCACAGGTGACGGAGTTTCTGAAGCTGCGACAGAAGTTGGAAGATAAGGCGATGCCCCTTCCGACAAGATTGTTGTTGGAGGGATCATCTCGAAGCTTCCCGCTGGGTGGAGAAAGTTCTATGCAAACATGCATAGGAAGAAGTTGGAGATCAGTCTGGAAGATCTCTTGCAAGAAATCTATGTTGAGGACCAAATGAGGGCTCAACTGAAGGTGGACGCTCTATCCAAACAGCTGGCTAACGCCAATTTGGTTCACACCAAGGAATCAAAGGGAAAGCATGCGGCTTCCCACAGCAAGATGAAGGACCCCAACAATCTGAAAGTGAAGGGGACTTCCTTCAAACATCAGAAGTCAAAGACGCAGATGCCTTGCTTCAAGTGTGGCAAGAAGGGCCACTTCAAGAATGAATACAAACCTAAGACCAAGCAATCAGAGCAAGGTGAGCCTAGTAAGGTTTCAATGATCCCTGGCGTTATTGCAATGATTGCTCAGGTCACTGCAGTGGGGGCTGACTCTGGTTGGTGGGTAGATACTGGGGCCACCTGCCATGTCTGCAAGAAAGGAGTGGTTCACCTCCTACACCCCAACTTCTGAAGTTGTTATGGTGGCGAACCAAACACAAGCTGAGGTGCAAAGGAACGGGATGGTGGTATTGAAGCTGACTTCTAGGAAGTCTCTGACGCTTCAAGGTGTAAAGCATGTACCTGCTATTGCAAAGAACCTGATCTTGGAAGGCCTACTCTGTAATGCAGGCCTAAGGATGGACATCAATGCTGGCCAGATGGTGATGTCCATAAAGGGAACATACTTCGGGAAAGCTTTTTATACCAAAGGAATGTTCAAAATTCAGCTTGTAAATTAGTCCAATGTTATTAATGCAATCACTTATTCTGCTTATACTCTTGAGCTGTGGCATAATAGACTAGGACATGTTCATTGTAAAAGCATAAATAGAATGTCTAGTCTAGGACTTATCTCCAAATGTGGGGGTGAGGTAGAGAAATGTGAAGTTTATGCTCAAACGAAGATCATAAGGAAACCCTTTCCTCGGGTTAATCGAAGCACAGATCTTCTGGAGTTGGTACACTCTTATATCTGTGACTTCAAACAATTCTCTACAAAGGCCGGGATGAAGTATTTTATAACCTTCATCGATGACTTCTCAAAGTATGCGTTCGCCTACCTGCTGAAGGCTAAAGACGTAGCATTCGAGAAGTTCAAAGAGTTTAGGGCCGAGGCTGAACGGCAGACTGGACAACAACTCAAGAAAATAAGAAGTGATCGAGGTGGAGAGTACCGGTCTCATGAATTTACATCGTTCGTACAGAAGATGGAATTGTCAACGAGACTACGGCTCCGTACTCTCTTCAATCAAACGGAGTAGAAGAGAGAAAGAACAGAACGTTAACAGAAATGATGATCTCAATGATGTTGACTGTGGGTCTTCCAAAATGCTACTGGAGAGAAGTTGCATTGACGGCCACTTTTATTCTAAATAGAGTGCCTCATGCAACTTCGGACGTTGCTCCTCATGAATTCTGGTTCAAAGACAGACCTAACTTGAATGTCATTCGAGTGTAGGGGTGTCTGGCATATGTGAAGCTTTCAGAAGATTCAGAAGCTTAGGACAAGGACTACGAAGACAATCTTCTTGGGTTATGCCGAGAAGAGTGATGCCCGGAGATTTTTTGGTATTGAATCAAATCATATCACTGAATCTCGTAACGCAGAATATTTTAAAGACAAATCTGCAAGGCACAAGAACATTATTCTTACGGATGTCCCAAAGAACAATGAGGGTGCGCAGGAAACTGAAGTTTTGAATGGGAATGTAGTCCAAAAAGATGTTGTTGTTGAAACAACGGTTGAACCGGAACTCGCTGAGCCGTCAACTCAGCGAGTGGGGAGGCCAAAGGACTTCGGAAATGACTATATCACCTATTATGTGGAAGCAGATCCGCTTATCTATGATGAGGCGATGAAGACCAAAGACGCTATTTTCTGAAGGGAGGCGATAGATAATAAAATTGACTCCATCACCTCAAATAACACTTGGGTGTTGGTTGATCTTCCTGAAGGAGCGAAACCCATCGGATGCAAATGGATCTTCAAGAAGAAGATGAAAGCAGACGGAACTATTGACAAGTTCAAGGCTAGGCTGGTAGCTAAGGGATTTTCTCAGAAGCAGGAGATCGACTACTTTGACAAGTATGCTCCAGTAGCCCGAATGACCACCATCAGAATTTTAATTGCTCTCACAGCAATACATAAGATGGTAATACATCAGATAGATGTAAAAATGGCTTTCCTAAATGACGAGCTGACCGAAGAGATTTACATGCAATAGCCCGAGGGATTTGTCGTCAAGGGTCTTAAAGACAAAGTCTGCAAGTTGGTAAAATCCTTGTATGGTCTTAAACATGCTCCCAAGATGTGGTATGAGAAGTTTGACAAGGTTATAAAGTCAAATGGCTACAGGATCAGCGAGACGGACAAGTGTGTTTACACAAAGTTCGCTGACAGAAGAGGTGTAATCATTTTTATGTACGTAGACGACATGCTGATCCTAGGTACAGATATGGGCTGTGTCACGGAGACAAAAAAGTTCATCTCGAGCAAGTTCAGTATGAAGGACTTGGGAGAAGCGGATGTGATCTTGCACATCAAGATAATTCGGACAGATATTGGACTGGCGCTGTCACAGTCTTATTATATTAAGAAGATGATCACACGCTACGGGTATCAGGATCTTCTAGGGATCGATACGCCTTACAGGTGTGATATGAAGCTGAAGCCTAATTCGAGAAAAAGCGTCAGGCAGTTGGAGTATGCAAGCGTCATCGGGAGTTTGATGTATGCTACTACTGCCACAAGGCCTGACATAGCTTTCGTCATGGGAATGCTGAGTCGTTTCACGGGCAACACAGGCATTAAGCACTAGAAAGCTGTGAAACGGGTAATGAGATATCTCAAGAAGACTCATACATATTGTAACCTCACCTCTTCAAATTTGGTATTATTTTTTCATAATAATTGGGCCTAAAATGTTTTATAAACTATATCTATAATTATTAAATTGGTTGGATTAAATAATTGGGCCTAAATTTTTATTGAATCTTGTGGGCTGTCCTGGTGACTAAAGCCCATTAGGTTTAGTACCATTTTACACTATTGAATGTTCCTCCTCCTCTTCTTCACTATTCTTTCAGGAAGAACCGAATTTGAATTTCCATTCTTTTCAACTGAAATTGTATGAGCCATGTGCTCTAACAAACTGCTAATGTAGCCTTCACCAATTTCCCGCCAGTAGCACTCTCAACTGCCTATATATATCACTCTTCCTCTGTATTCTTCATTCGACTCATTAATTCTCAATTGTTCCCCAACTCTATATAAACCAGTATCCTTTGAGCAATTCCTCTTAGATTGGATTGCAAGGAAGAGCTGTCGAATCTTTCTTGCTCCTCCTTCCTCTCGACGAAGGTTGTGGCCATGTCGGATCATCTTTATAGCTCAGCGAGGAGTGCAGACGATCAATAGATCATGGAGTCGGCGTAAGGAAGCTGCTTCTATTGATTCTTAGATCGGGATCACATCAGAGAATCAAGGTGAGTTTGGGTGTCTAATGAAGAAATTCGTTCGATCTGTGTTCTGGAATTTTAATGATCTAAACTAGGGTTGTTCTAATCTTGTTCGTAGGATTAGTTGATTCTGTTTCGAGTATTCCTTGACGATTTGTTTCATTCTTGGTTGATCCAGTCACTTGAATCTAGGTGAGGACCTCTATCCAATTGTTGAATTCAATCAGTTGGTTATAAATTCTGTTCTCAATTTTAGTATTGATTTATAGATCGAGGTTGGAAATTGAGTCATTCTGATTTGAGAAGTTGGTTCCATCGATCTGCCATTTGGTAATAAGCCCAGATTTCTCCAAATCCCGATTATGAAATCATTTCTATTTTAGTCAAATTCATGGTTAGTAATGTGTGTTCTTTTGATTGATGCTGAGTGTCAGAATTTTGGGACGAAGTGAGAATTTGGATTTTGCAAACACATTGTGAACCCTGATCTGATCTCGTAGAGGTAATTATTTTACCTTGTAATTTTCAGTAAAATATAATGTTTAGATTTACCTGAGTTATTTTAGAATGGAATTGGTTGTGAGGAATTATTCCTCCTCTACTTTCAGCTATGTTAGTAATTTCAAGATCGATGGATGTGAGTGCCACTGAATAGGAAGCCTAGGAGTTTGAATGAACAAAGTTTTAGCTCAAATGAATTTACCAGTAGTTAATGTTGTTTTACTTATATGAATTTTTAAATTGGGAATTATATTAGGTTGATAAATTGGCATGTTATAGGTAGTTGAGTAGATTTTAACTCCATGCTTGATCTGTCAATGGTAAATTAAGATGGAGGAGGGGTTTCATTCTAACATTGCATATTTGTTTCAGTTTTGGGAAAACAGCAGTTGTGGTTCAAATTGAAATCTAGCATTTTAGTTAAGTATCCATGTTTCAATTTAGAATACCTGAGTAAATGTTCTTTCTAGCTCAGTTGCTTAGTTCACTGATTGTCTAAAGCATTGATAGATCAATATAATTTGTAGGGTTAACTCTATCCCCTGTTCTCACTGAGAAATTAATCCTCTGTTGTAGAGTCCTCTTAAGTAACCAATTTTGGTTGAGAATTTATGTCTGTGAAGATTGCATTCTCGATTTCAGTCAGTAGGTTGATTTATTTGTATGGACTATTGGGATCAGTGATGACTAATTGAGTATATATATCTATATAAGTTTAATTATTGGCATTCTAATTAGGTTCTGGATCCTTTGACTGGATGCATGGCTCTGAATTTCTTTTAGCTTCTTATCTATTAACATTCAGTTCTAAGTGATTTATTGTACTCTATTTGTTAGATGAATTGGATAGGTTAGCTTTGAAGATTTGAGTTGACTGAAATTCTGTGAACTAGGATTCGAATTTAGAAGGGAGATTGAGATAGTATTTCTGCTGACAGTAGTGAAGCAGCTCCTGACCAAGTTAGCAGCATAGCTTGATAACTAGATTCTTATACCAGTTTTTGATTCAATTAGTAAACTGAGAATTCCATATTAATGTTTCAATTCAATTGTTTAAACAAAAAATTCCTATATCAGTATTTTAGTGAGATGATTGATGACTGAAAGGTGTAGGACTGATTTAGCTATATAGTAGAAAATAATGGGTTGTTGAGTACCTGGCTGATAGTGGCTCGAGTATCAGGATTTTTGTGGAGGACTGTTCCGTAGCATGACCTATAGTATGGGACATAGTGTAACACCCAGTTTTCCAGATGAGGGTAATTTTGAAATTTTGTAATTATAATTATTATTTATTGATAATTATTTCATATTATAATTTTTGGTGATTTTTAATCATTTTTAAACTATTTAAAATTATGACTTGTAATTTTGACATTTTACTATTGTTTGGTTTTAATTTCGAGGAATTTGTCACCCCTAGTTTTCAGGAATAGGGATATTTTTGTCATTTTGTATTTTTGAAATATTTTTGAAATTTATTTTATTATTTATGATATTTTTTGGGGTTATTTGAGTCGGGTTCGAATTTCAGCTCAATCCGACTTGAAACGGGGACCCGGGGGTAGTGTTGACTTTAGTGGACCCACACATTAGTTAGCCATGGCCCACATGATACAAATATTTTAGTTAGAGATTAGACTAATTATTATGGATAAGGTTAGTGTGATTAGGGACTTTAGAATGACTAATTTAGCCCCAACCAATTAGCCCTTTCCTAATACTAATAGAATAGGTTAGTGGGGGCATTTTGGACCTTACCATAATAGGACAAATAGCCCCATATGGCCAGCCACTTTGGGAGAGGATAGGCTCAAGTTCATTTCATTATTCTCATCCACACTCTCTCTCTTGTTCTTCCCCAAATTTCTAAAGAGAAATCCCTAGCAACTTCTCCACCAAATCCTTCCATTTTGCCACCAAATCTTCTTCTTTCCTTCTCCATTCTAGCCAAGGAGGAAGCTACCCAAGTTTGGGAGGATTCGGAGCTCGTTCGTGTCCTTTTGGAATCTCTACGTGTCGGTGTCGCTCCGGGAAGGCTTTTCTTCGATTCGATCTACCGGAAGGTATAAATCACTTCTTCTTTTCATTTCCTCACACATATAGGTCTATTTTGAACCCATAGGAATGACCTCCATGGTTGTATCTCCATTTGTGTCCATTTGGAGGTCATAGGAGTGTCCTTTGTGTTGTGGTTGTGTCCATGTGGGAAAACCCCAAATTTGGACACACTATGTGTTGTTGTTATGTATGAATGAATTATTACATGTTTAATCTCATATTTTTGTATTGGAAATGTGTTCTACAGTGTCTCATATAAATATATATATATATATATATATATATATATATATATATATATATATATATATTAGTGTAGAGAGTGAGTTCTTGATATATTATGTTATATACTTGTGTTCTTTTGTCTCAAACTACCCAAATTCGTCATAATTTTTATCCACGTTTTAGTAGTAATAGCAACTTAGAAATATCATAACTTTTAGCTTAAAACTCCGATTTATCTCTCATTTTTTTTAAAAGAACCATATCGAAGTTAGCTTTCCAAATATATATTTTAATAAGCCAAATTCTTTCTGTAACTTTCTATAGAATTATTTGAGTGTCAGCTGTACGAAAGAGGAACGCGTTTCGGTATTTTCACGATTCCGGGAGCTTCTGGATACGAAAATGCGATCCGTTTGAAGTTTCGGAAAGCTAACATGAAGTACTACAACATACTTTAATCCTAGAATTTAGTGAATACCCAATTGGTATAGTATTGGTTTTAAGTAAAAGAGTGACTATACGATATATGTATTTTGTGTAACCTATGAGCCTATGTAGTATGGATATTAAATGAATATAGAGTATTTAATGCATGATATGTTAGATGAATGAAATGATATATATATATGATATATATCCTCTTTACATTAATGTATATATATGGTTGAATGCAAGCATCTAGGAATGCAATTAATGTAATATATGTAAGCAATGCATAAATGCATGAATGAAAGAATGATATACAATGCATGCATGAAAGTATATAATGAATGCTAGATATAAATGCAAGGTATATATGTAATGATAGATATGAATGCATAATGTATAAATATTGTAAATGCAATATCAGATTTCATATGTAGACATAGAACCAATGCATAGCTGATATTTAGATTGAATGTTAGTTCATTTTAGGTTGTTCGAACACTGAACTGTCCATGTAAGCATATATACCTTCCTTTTTCTATTGCCAAGCCAATTTCAGTTTTTAATATAGTGGAATGTCTATGAATGTAATGTTAACCTTCAACCCCTTAATTCGAAATGTTAGTTAATTTCAGTATTAGACAATGCATGAGCTGTATGCATATGGGATGTTGGCTTAATGGCAGATTTCAGATAACATGGTTCATTTTATGTGGTTAGTTACACCAGTTTATGGGATAGCTCACTTTAGTTTATATGTAAATGTGGAACTAAACTGAGAATGAACTTCATCCTCTACACAAGGACACCCCACTCTATATCAACCACCATGCCATGTAACCCTTCTCTAAATGATTGCTATAATATATATAGATTTATGTAAAGTACAGATGCATGTTAGTTATAACTAAAATAGTCTCTACTCTAATGTATATAGATGTATACTTGTAGCCATGCATGTTAAGTATAATACATGTGTAATGTAGATGGGTTAGCTTTGTGCCATGTGTAGTGTAAACTCATAACTAGTGTTGATTTCTCTTTTCATGTACACCTCCATGTTCACACACACACATAGCTTTACATGTTAGTTCTTTTCTCTTATATATATATATATATATAATGTTGAATATGCATGAATGTGATGTATCTTGATATGTGACTTGTGTTGGCTTGTATAGCCTTGGATTTGTATGGTGTGTACTAGCTAGGGTAGACTGGTTGGGCCTAGTGAGACTTCATTGAGTCTATGTTGACCCAGTTGACCTAGCTTTGACTAGATAGTTGACTAGAGTTGACCAAGTATTGATTTTAGCCTAGTTTGACCTAGACAGCATGTAGATGCATTGTAGCAGTCTATTTCCTTATTTTAGACATGTTGTAACTTGTGTTGCTCTGATTAAGAGACAGACACCTCTCCTCAGGCAGTACACCCTCTTCAGACATTCAGATACGAGGCGAGTACATTCTCTGACCGTTTCATACTTGTCTGGATTTACATTCTTGCTCTAGATTACTGTACTTGATGCTGACACGATCATTATCACGGATTGGTGCTATATGGATCTTCTTTTGAGATGTTATCTCCTTGTATTCACTAAATACATATTATGATGTGTGTTTCACTTACATATTGTATTTATTGAATACCCTTATCATTGTACACTCATTGTGCATATTGTACTCTTATTATCATATTGAGCCATTGTACAAGCCATTGTATAAGGAAACGTAACTGAATTGGATCCTTGTGTATTGATTGGGGAGGGAGAGTAGAATTGGTTATGTGATCAATCCTATTGTATAAGAAATTGTATATGTCCATTGTACACCCACGTACAAAGGAGTCCCATTTTATTGTATAACCTAACCCGTTTACATAACCATATTGTGCTCTAAATCACATGTTGCTTACAGTTCTTACTTATCATATATAGATATTTCCCATTATCAAATCTCTGCTGTTTTCATATGCATTCTTCTTTCAGTGTTTTATGTTCCTTACTCTATTACATGTTTTATATTTCCTAACATGATATGAACTGTGTGAGATATTTTGTGCTCGCTCCCGTCCTGACTGGACCTGTTGAAAATTTTACAGAGGATGATGAGGAACCCTGCACCCTTACTTGGAGCTTGCCTAGTTGACACTCGCGACCTGGACCCCTGGGGAGGTTCAGGCAGCTGCTCAGGATGATACCTTATATAGTGTAGATAGCTTAGACTGTTCCTTCTTTTCATGCTTAGCTGTTGTCTCTATTTTCAGAGTTGTATATTTTAGAGTTGATGAGACTTTATTATTTCATTCTGCTGTACCTCAGTTGAGAATTTCTTATCTATTTCCATCGTGTTACATTCTACCTTAGATTGTGATTGAGTTGTACCTCTGTGTTGGCCTCCTTTTGGAGAGTATATTTCATGTTATGTAGTTATAGTTCCTGACCTAGAACAACGTTCTACCGTAGACACTGCGGCGTAGGCTGGGCGCTGTTACGTACTCGTACCCTCACGGTGGGTGCGGATCGTGACACGTTTTTAGTGGTGGCCCATGCAGGTCGAGTTTATGTAGTGGTATTCGAACTAGAGTATCACTACAGCCTGCAGTAGGATTAGGATATTTTTGGAGGTACTCAATCACATTAGGAAAAACTCTTAATCCGATTCTTTTTGTCTAAAATTGTTGCTTATTGACTTCCCTCGAATATAAATTGTTCTCCTTTGAATTTTCGCTTTATTCTCAGAAATTGCTTCTTGTTTTGATCTGTCTTCATGATGGTTATGAAGACACGATCTCATCGCTTCGGTTCGGGGGATACTATCGAGAGGCTAGCCACCTCTCGTCCTGTTTATCAGGGCCTCGAGACCGCAGCTTCTGTTGTGTCGACTCAGGTTGGCGTTTCTGCTATATTGGAGGTGCACCTCCGTCTGTACAGAGACTTTTCCCTTCATTTTCGGTTTCTCTCAGCAGCAGCGATTCATGCAGCATCAACAGCAGAGATTTGTGCAGTATCAGCATCAGGCTGGAGGAAACTAGCAGGACGAGCTATCGTCAGGACAGTCGAGGATGCACAGACCGTTGGAGATCTTGCTGCAAGTTCCGTTCTTCTCAATTCCATTCCCGTAATTGTCTTTTATAATTACCTTGAAATCCGATTCCATCTGTTCCTTGTTGATTGATTAATTTTGTCATGTTACTCTTTTGTTGTGTTTGTTTTTTCTTCTGAGAAAATCATATGGGCTAGGTCGCCTAAATCATGGGATCTAGAATCCTCGATAGTCGTGTTAGTTGGCATAGTGAGGACATGTAGTCAAATTTTGGATGTATTCTCGGGTATGAGAATTTAAGGTTTTTGTCGTCGCATACGGCAGTGCGAAAATTTTAAATACCATGAACCTAGAGGTACGTACCTTAGTCAAGGACTCTGTGATTATCGTAGCCTTGCTCACTAGCATGATGAAGACTCTGGACAACATGATTTTGGACAGACGCATATGATTAACAGATTGTATCTTGAGAAGGTTTAAACATCATACCCTTTTGATTGTTATAAATGACTTAGGAGTGGGGATATTTAGTTTTGTAGAGCTTATTCATAGGTAGTTCCTTCATAATATAATGGTATGATGACTTGTAGAGTGTCTGTACCCTAGAGGTGATAGTTAACATTGGTGTTAGAATAGTAACCCATTGCAGATAATTCTCCTGTTATCTATAATACCAACCAGTTACACATAGGATGTTGGTATGCCTTACATCCTTGATGATTATTACTACTTTCTCTTACCTTTTCCAGTGAGGCACCCATGACCAGAGCCTGCCTTTGAGTATAGTTGTAGTTTTACCTAAGACCGAGAGGTCTATTTGCATAGATAGATTGCAGATGATATTGGCATATGGGATATATGTTAGTTGGTATCTATAGGCCATTGTTGTATAGGATTATAAACATGTTGTTTAGCCTATACTTGGTTCAGTTTTCCATTTTAGTTAAGTTCCCTTCGTGTTGAGTTCCTTTGTGTTGATCACTTTTATAGGCAGTGTGCAGACCCTTCACTAGATACCATGTCCCCTTGATTCAGACCATTCATCCTTAGCCTAGTTCTAAGCATTGTTTCAGACCCTTATAAGTTTAGTCTGCCTTAACCCTTGGTTGATCAGTCATGTATATATATAGATATACTTAGGATATATGTGATGGGTTGTTGTTCTTGAGCATATATATATGTGTGGTATTTGGTATTTATGTGCTTAGCTTGTAGGTATTTAGTTATAGGTGACATGATAGGATTGGGAAGTTAAGAGCTAGTCTATTATAGAGTTTCTCTTTTGCTAAATTCTAGTTGCCAACACCTAAATAGCTAGCATAGGTAAAACCCTAAGAAGTTGACCAGTTGATGACCAAGTACTTGGATGTTGAGAAATTGACTAGTGATTGACCCTTGACTATGTTTGACCTAGAAGGGGGTGCGATCATCTTAATTTCGAGGACGAAATTTTTATAAGGTGGGTAGGATTGTAACACCCAGTTTTCCAGATGAGGGTAATTTTAAAATTTTGTAATTATAATTATTATTTATTGATAATTATTTCATATTATAATTTTTGGTGATTTTTAATCATTTTTAAACTATTTAAAATTATGACTTATGATTTTGACATTTTACTATTGTTTGGTTTTAATTTCGAGGAATTTGTCACCCCCAGTTTTCAGGAACAGGGATATTTTTGTCATTTTGTATTTTTGAAATATTTTTGAAATTTATTTTATTATTTATGATATTTTTTTGGGGTTATTTGAGTCGGGTTCGAATTTCAGCTCAATCCGACTTGAAACGGGGACCCGAGGGTAGTGTTGACTTTAATGGACCCACACATTAGTTAGCCATGGCCCACATGATAGAAATATTTTAGTTAGAGATTAGACTAATTATTATGGATAAGGTTAGTGTGATTAGGGACTTTAGAATGACTAATTTAGCCCCAACCAATTAGCCCTTTCCTAATACTAATAGAATAGGTTAGTGGGGGCATTTTGGACCTTACCATAATAGGACAAATAGCCCCATATGGCCAGCCACTTTGGGAGAAGATAGGCTCAAGTTTATTTTATTATTCTCATCCACACTCTCTCTCTTGTTCTTCCCCAAATTTCTAGAGAGCAATCCCAAGCAACTTCTCCACCAAATCCTTCCATTTTGCCACCAAATCTTCTTCTTTCCTTCTCCATTCTAGCCAAGGAGGAAGCAACCCAAGTTTGGGAGGATTCGGAGCTTGTTCATGTCCTTTGGGAATCTCTACGTGTCGGTGTCGCTCCGGAAAAGCTTTTCTTCGATTCGATCTACCGGGAGGTATAAATCCCTTCTCCTTTTCATTTCCTCATACATATAGGTCTATTTTGAACCCATAGGAATGACCCCCATGGTTGTATCTCCATTTGTGTCCATTTCGTGTCCATTTGGAGGTCATAGGAGTGTCCTTTGTGTTGTG
Source organism: Iris pallida (assembly GCA_029216955.1). Taxonomy (NCBI): domain Eukaryota; kingdom Viridiplantae; phylum Streptophyta; class Magnoliopsida; order Asparagales; family Iridaceae; genus Iris; species Iris pallida. The sequence goes on from JANAVB010013398.1 coordinate 14,997,063, forward strand.
GTTGTGTCCATGTGGGAAAACCCCAAATTTGGACACACTATGTGTTGTTGTTATGTATGAATGAATTATTACATGTTTAATCTCATATTTTTGTATTGGAGATGTGTTCTATAGTGTCTCATATATATATATTAGTGTAGAGAGTGAGTTCTTGATATATTATGTTATATACTTGTGTTCTTTTGTCTCAAACTACCCAAATTCGTCATAATTTTTATCCACATTTTTAGTAGCAATAGCAACTTAGAAATGTCATAACTTTTAGCTTAAAACTCTGATTTATCTTTCCTTTTTTTAAAAGAACCATATCGAAGTTAGCTTTCCAAATATATATTTTAATAAGCCAAATTCTTTCTGTAACTTTCTGTAGAATTATTTGAGTGTCAGCTATACGAAAGACGAACGCGTTTCGGTATTTTTGCGATTCCGGGAGCTTCCGTATACGAAAATGCGATCCGTTTGACGTTTCGGAAAGCTAACATGAAGTACTACAACATACTTTAATCCTAGAATTTAGTGAATGCCCAGTTGGTATAGTATTGGTTTTAAGTAAAAGAGTGACTATATGATATATGCAATTTGTGTAACCTATGAGCCTATGTAGTATGGATATTAAATGAATATAGAGTATGTAATGCATGATATGTTAGATGAATGAAATGATATATATATATGATATATATCCTCTTTACATTAATGTATATATATGGTTGAATGCAAGCATGTAGGAATACAATTAATGTAATATATGTAAGCAATGCATAAATGCATGAATGAAAGAATGATATACAATGCATGCATGAAAGTATATAATGAATGCTAGATATAAATGCAAGATATATATGTAATGATAGATATGAATACATAATGTATAAATATGGTAAATGCAATATCAGATTTCATATGTAGACATAGAACTAATGCATAGCTGATATTTAGATTGAATGTTAGTTCATTTTAGGTTGTTCGAACACTGAACTGTCCATGTAAGCATATATACCTTCATTTTTCTATTGCCAAGCCAATTTCAGTTTTTAATATAGTGGAATGTCTATGAATGTAATGTGAACCTTCAACCCCTTAATTCGAAATATTAGTTAATTTCAGTATTAGACAATGCATGAGCTGTATGCATATGGGATGTTGGCTTAATGGCAGATTTCAGATAACATGGTTCATTTTATGTGGTTAGTTACACCAGTTTATGGGATAGCTCACTTTAGTTTATATGTAAATGTGGAACTAAACTGAGAATGAACTTCACCCTCTGCACAAGGACACCCCACTCTATATCAACCACCATGCCATGTAACCCTTCTCTAAATGATTGCTATAATATATATAGATTTATGTAAAGTATAGATGCATGTTAGTTATAACTTAAATAGTCTCTACTCTAATGTATATAGATGTATACTTGTAGCCATGCATGTTAAGTATAATACATGTGTAATGTAGATGGGTTAGCTTTGTGCCATGTGTAGTGTAAACTCATAACTAGTATTGATTTCTCTTTTCATGTACACCTCCACGTTCACACACACACACATAGCTTTACATGTTAGTTCTTTTCTCTTATATATATATATATATATATATATATATATATATATATATATATATATATATAATGTTGAATATGCATGAATGTGATGTATCTTGATATGTGACTTGTGTTGGCTTGTATAGCCTTGGATTTGTATGGTGTGTACTAGCTAGGGTAGACTGGTTAGGCCTAGTGAGACTTCATTGAGTCTATGTTGACCCAGTTGACCTAGCTTTGACTAGATAGTTGACTAGAGTTGACCAAGTGTTGATTTTAGCCTAGTTTGACCTAGACAGCATATAGATGCATTGTAGCAGTCTATTTCCTTATTTTAGACATGTTGTAACTTGTGTTGCTCTGATTAGGAGACAGGCACCTCTCCTCAGGCAGTACACTTTCTTCAGACATTCAGATACGAGGCGAGTACATTCTCTGACCGTTTCATACTTGTCTGGATTTACATTCTTGCTCTAGATTACTGTACTTGATGCTGACACGATCATTATCACGGATTGGTACTATATGGATCTTCTTCTGAGATGTTATCTCCTTGTATTCACTAAATACATATTGTGATGTGCATTTCACTTACATATTGTATTTATTGAATACCCTTATCATTGTACACTCATTGTGCATATTGTACTATCATTATCCCATTGAGCCATTGTACAAGCTATTGTACAAGCCATTGTACAAGTCATTGTATAATTCATTGTACAAGCCATTGTATAAGGTAACGTAACTGAATTGGATCCTTGTGTATTGATTGGGGAGGGAGAGTAGAATTGGTTATGTGATCAATCCTATTGTTTAAGAAATTGTATATGTCCATTGTATACCCACGTACAAAGGAGTCCCATTTTATTGTATAACCTAACCCGTTTATATAACCATATTGTGCTCTAAATCACATGTTGCTTACAGTTCTTACTTATCATATATAGATATTTCCCATTATCAAATCTCTGTTGTTTTCATATACATTCTTCTTTCAGCGTTTCATGTACCTTACTCTATTGCATGCTTTATATTTCCTAACATGATATGAACTGCGTGAGATATTTTGTGCTCGCTCCCGTCCTGACTGGACCTGTTGAAAATTTTACAGAGGATGATGAGGAACCCTGCACCCTTACTTGGAGCTTGCCTAGTTGACACTCGCGACCTGGACCCCTGGGGAGGTTCAGGCAGCTGCTCAGGATGATATCTTATATAGTGTAGATAGCTTAGACTGTTCCTTCTTTTCATGCTTAGCTGTTGTCTTTATTTTTAGAGTTGTATATTTTAGAGTTGATGAGACTTTATTATTTCATTCTGCTGTACCTCAGTTGAGGATTTCTTATCTATTTCCATCGTGTTACATTCTACCTTAGATTGTGATTGAGTTGTACCTCTGTGTTGGCCTCCTTTTGGAGAGTATATTTCATGTTATGTAGTTATAGTTAATGACCTAGAACAGTGTTCTACCGTCGACACTGCGGCGTAGGCTGGGCGCTATTACGTACTCGTACCCTCACGGTGGGTGCGGGTCGTGACACATAGGAAAACCACCCATGGATTTATTGGTTTCATTAGTTATTATTTTGCTCTTATACCTTCATGTGTCAACCTTTGGATAGTTCAGTTGCATTATGTTTTGACTGCAGCTAGATGTTGGGCTCGACTGAAGGATCAGTCCCCAAGATTAGTCTAGAAATTAGACTGTGCTTTCGCTATATTCTGCAGACAAACATGTTAAATATTAGATAAAACCCAATTCAGATTATACCTCAAACTGGAGATTCCTGTAATAGTATCTGGATTCAAGGGTTGAACCTGAGGATTGGTAGGAAACCCTTCATTAGAAACATTAGTCACTCTATAAACCCTGTAGTAACAAACAGTTATAGGATACCTTAAAGTAAGCTTTATTTTAGCAAGTGATGTGGGGTTATTGGTAAGGGATTATATGACAATTGAGTGACCTTATATGAATCCACCTGTATGTAAATTCAACACATTATGGACTAAGCATTCCTTTAGACTAACTCAAGGTTAGGTAGTAGCATGGTTGACAATGTAGGTCTCTATCCCAAACAAGGTTAGTTACCTTTATATTCTAATTATTAGTTTAACCAATGATTTTTAAGTAATAGTTGTAGGAAGTTTAATGTTGAATAGTTAATAATTGGGTTTGACTAAATATCATAGTTGTAGTTAGGCATGCTTAGAACTGCAAGATACCAATTTAGAGATTGTGTAATTAACTTGTACTTAATAAACCAACAGGACATCTAGCTCTATTCACTGCCCTTGATTTCTTGGAGCAAGTCAAGTACTTTTCTACGATCTTGTATATTTATATATCTTGTACCTTTCTTGTGACATGTCATGACACGATATCTTGTACCCCTGTACTCCTGTATTTCATATTTCCTGTACTTACTTGTGTCGGGTAAAAAATTACACTAGCCATGTGACCAAACCCCGGTTACTATATTCATGTAGATAGCTTAGGCCTCGCATCATGCACGTGGGCCCTAAGCTATACCATATTCATGTACTCCTGTACATGCTCCTGTACTCACCCCAGCCGGTCACATGAGCTAATTGTATTTCAAACATGGTGCACTTATTATGTCTTGTACTTCAGGATTATAGTTTCATTCATGTACATTATATTTCCTGTACTTTACATTCCTGTACTGTAGTTCCTGTACTACTTTCCTGTACTTTCCTGTTCATTCATGTATTTCATTTTCATGTACTCCTGTACTCATTTTTATATCATGTTCTTGTTCATTACCTAGAACTGTACTTTGCTCCGCTCCTGACTAGGATATGTTGTAGGTGAATTGGAGGTTTCGTGCGATACATATTATGGCCGAGAGCCAGTAGATGCTGTAGAGCCAGCTGGAGTTGCTCTGGACTTAGAGGCTGCAGAAGCCGAGAGCTTTACCTTAGCAGTTTACCTTTTCTTGTATTTTGAGACTAGTAGACTTACTTTCATTTGCTGGAATGTAATAATCTGAGACTTGTACTTTTATTCTGGGATACGTTTATAGATGCTGTGATTTGTACTTATCTTGATTATCTGGTTAGATTTCCCTAGATTGGTACAGCTTACTTCATTGTGTCCAATGATGAAGGCTGGGCGTGTCCGACTCGTGTCCGATTATTTGGGAGCGGATCGTGACATGTTTTTAGTGGTGGCCCATGCAGGTCTATCCCAATAGTACCTAGGTATTAGTGTACTATTGGGGGACTTGATTAAACTAGAGAAACTAGAATCACAGCATAGGAAATCGGGTACATCGAGTATATATGGATATTATATAAACATTTATATTTTCTGGTAGATTAGGTTTTTATCAATCACGAAGTTTTCTTTTGTTGCAGGATGGTCGCTACGAGAAAGACCGCTGATCAGTCGAGAGTTGCAGGCAGCTCGGATCAGTCTGCACCAGATGCTCCAGTAGATCAGCTTCCACCGCCGCCTCGAATCTTTCCTTCGCTGCCCCCGACGATGACTTTCGATGGTGCTCAGGTGATGGCTATGTTCCAGTAGTTTATGGAGACCCAGAACCACCAGGCAGCGCAGTTTTGGGCGATAGTTGTAAATGCGCTCAGGACCAGAGAGCCGACAGCACCAACTCCAGTATCACCTGCAGTACCAGCATCATCGAGACCAGGGACGGCCAGGGACTACCAGAACCTCTGCCCGATGGACTTTTGGGGAAACGAGGGGATCGTTTATGCAGACGAGTGGCTGGAGAATACGGAGAGGACCCTGAAGATGGCACGGATCTCGGATGACCTGAAAGTGGAGGTGGCGAGCATGCGACTCTTTGATTTGGCCAGGGCTTGGTACCGGAAGGAGCCCCAGTTGGCGGAGCCCCATGTTTCTTGGACAGATTTCAAAACTCTGTTCAAGGAGAAGTTTTTTTCTGATGTGGAGCAGGATGAGCTGAGGATGCAGTTCGAGACGCTGCAACAGGGGACTATGACGGTTGCGGAGTATACTTCAGAGTTTACTAGACTCAGCAAGTTCACGGAGAACCTAGTCAGAGCACCGGAGGATAGAGCCTGGAGATTCAAGAAGGGCCTTACCAGGGAGCTGCGACACACGGTGGCGATTAGTCAGGCGACGACATATGCAAGCATCCTCAAGATTGCTCAAGCTGTAGAGAAAGAGACAGAGCCGAAGCCGAAGAGGGACCAGAATATTGGCAGCAGCAGTTTCTAGGCACCAGCGAAGAGGGCCCAAACTCAAATTCAGGCGAGGCCACAGCAGCCGGCACATCAGCACCACCGTCGAGCCAAAGCTCCTGCACATCAGCCTCAGAGACAGCAGCAGGCAGTTATTTGTGCATTCTGTTACCGGTCGGAACATCGCTTCGACGAGTGCCGCAAGAGGCTCGGGCTCTGCTTATTCTGTGGATTAGACGCACACCAGATGAGAGACTGTCCACAGGCTGTAGCTCAACTGACAGGAGCTGGAGGACCACCACCTGTACCACCCAGAGCTCTACCAGCTGTACCACAGAGGGTCCCGGCTTTACCTACTAAGCAGTAGCATTTTGTGCAGCACCAACAATAGAGGGGACCACCACAGCAGGGACGTGCTTACGTCATGGCTGCAGTTGAGGAGGACGAGGCAGTGCCAGATGTGATCACAGGTTCTATCCTTTTACATTTTTTCCCTGCCATTACATTGTTTGATTCTAGAGCCACCTATAGCTTTGTATCATATGAGTTTCTGCATAGACACGACTTCACACCCAAGCCCACTAGGAGGAACTGTCGGATTATGACAGAAGAAGGGGTAGTACCAGTTAGTGAGATAGTAGTTTGCCCTATTAGTATAGCTGGGAGGGAGCTTAGGGCTCGACTTCTAGTGATGCCATTGCCCGAATTTGATATAGTCCTCGGCATCGACTGGATGAGCGAGCAGTTTACCGTAATAGACTGCCATAAAGGGAAGGTGACTTTCAGCTCGCCAGGAGTTCCACCGTTCGAGATCAGCAGACGAGTTGCAGAGAGGCCAGAGGGAGTCTACTTCGGAGCAGTTGTAGAAGACCAGGAGTTGCCGCATCCGCTGATTACAGAGTATCTTGACGTCTTCCACGAGGAGTTGTCAGGATTGCTGCCAGATAGAGATGTGGAGTTCATCATCGACATTGTGCCCGAATCAGCGTCGAAGTCCCAGTATTGCTACAAGATCAACTCGAAGGAAGCTGCAGAGTTGAAGGCTCAGATTGATGAGCTAGAGGGCAAGGGTTTTATTTGGTCCAGTGCTTCACCCTGGGGAGCACCGGTACTCTTCGTGCCCAAGAAGGATGAAACTGTGAGGATGTGTATTGATTACCGTGCACTCAATAACATCACCATCAAGAATAAATACCCTTTGCCGTAGATTGATGAGCTGTTTCATCAGCTTAGTGGACCGAAGGTCTTTTCCAAGATTGACCTTCGATCAAGATATCATCAGATGAAGGTACGGGAGCAGGATATTTCGAAGACAGCTTTCAATACCTGTTACGGCCAGTATGAGTTCTTGGTGATGCCGTTCGGACTCACCAATGCCCCAGCAGTGTTTATGAACTTGATGAATAAAGTTTTTCATAAGTGTTTGGACAAGTTTGTCGTAGTCTTCATTGACGACATTCTGATTTATTCGAAGACCGAGAAGGAGCATGTGGAGCACCTGCGGATTGTGTTGGAGATTTTGCGGAAGGAGAAGTTGTACGGGAAGCTCTCGAAGTAAGAGTTCTTCCTGGACTGAGTGGAGTTCCTAGGGCATGTGGTGACTGAAGAGGGGATTTCTGTAGATCCCAAGAAGATTGAAGCTGTAGAAGCGTGGATACCTCCTAAGTCAGTAGCAGAAATTTATAGTTTTCTGGGTCTAGCAGGATACTACAGGGAAGTTCGTGAAAGATTTTTTCAAGATAGCAGAGCCTATGACCAAGCTTACACGGAAGGACGAGAAGTTCATCTGGAGCGACGCCTGCCAGTCAAAATTTGAAGAATTGAAGAGAAGACTTACGACAGCACCAGTTCTAGCTTTGCCATCTGGATCGGAAGGATTCGTCATCTACATCGATGCTTCAGAAAAAGGCATGGGATGTGTGCTGGAGCAGAACAAGAGGGTCATTGCTTATGCTTCTAGACAGTTGAGGCCTCATGAGAAGAATTACCCTACACATGACTTGGAGCTTGCAGCAGTCATTTTTGCCTTAAAACTGTGGAAGCGCTACTTGTATGGAGAGAGAGAGAGTGGACATCTTCACGGACCATAAAAGCCTGAAGTATGTTTTAACTCAGAAGGAGCTGAATATGAGGCAGCGCAGATGGCTGGAACTCATGAAGGATTTCGACAACAATCTACAGTACCACCCTGGGAAGGCGAATGTGGTAGCAGATGCTCTCAGTCGATATCCTGTTTCTCACTATGGATCAGCATCTTCTAGAGGATCTCGAGAGTTTGGGGATCGAGATTGTTCTACCAGGAGTATGAGGGTAGCTGATGCACATGCAGATACAGTCAGGACTGTTGGAGAAGATCAAGGAGGCCCAGTTTCTAGATGAGGGACTCCGATGTCTCAGAGGCCAGGCAGAGGTAGGATTGCTCGACGACTTCACCATTGCAGTAGATGGATCCCTGAGGTACGGAAATCAGTTGTGTGTGCCCAAGGATTTACGGGAGGAAGTGATACAGGAGGCCCACCAATCGCAGTATTCTATTCATCCTGGGTCTACCAAGATGTACAAGGATCTGCGAGAGTATGTTTACTGGTATAGGATGAAGAGAGAAGTTGCCAGGTTTGTTTCCAGATGCCTTGTGTGCCAACAAGTAAAGGCGGAGCGCCAGAGACCAGTAGGACTACTCCAGCCTTTACTTATTCGGGAATAGAAGTGGGAGCATATCACTATGGACTTTATCTCTGGTTTACCACGTACGCCCAGTGGCAATGATGCTATTTGGGTTATCGTGGACAGATTGACGAAGTCTGCCCATTTCATTCCGTTCAAGGTTGGGCTGTCGATCGAGAAGCTTGCAGACCTCTATATGCGTCAGATCGTGAGGATTCACGGGGTGCCGGTGAGCATTATTTCAGACAGGAACAGCCGCTTCACATCACACTTCTGGAGGAGTCTACAGATGAGCTTAGGGTCACAGTTGAAGTTCAGCACCGCCTATCATCCACAGATGGACGGGCAGTCCGAGAGGACCATTCAGACACTGGAGGATATGCTGCAGGTTTGTGCACTTGATTTTGGCAGTTCGTGGGAGGATCATTTGCATCTGGTGGAGTTTGCCTATAACAACAGTTATCAGGCTAGCATCGAGATGACCCCGTTCGAGGCACTGTAGGGGCGGAGATGTCGCATGTCTTTGTCTTGGGATGACGTTGGCATGAGGGCTTTGCTTGGGCCAGAGATGGTGATAGACTCATGTCACGCCCCAGAACCAGAATACTGGAGAGCGGGGGCAAACATAGCCAGCTACGTATATTGAAATAGAATACATCTCAACTATACGGTCACGGCTGTCTAGATATGAGGGTTTACTACAAGCCAGCAGTCTCTTAAGGTCAAGCCTATTGTCTCAATCTCAAGCAATTTAACAGAGTTACAAGATATTAGAGCATCAAATATATATATATAAGGCGTCTCAAATATTACATATTGGATGATCATGAAGCTAGTCGTACAAAATGATAGGACTAGCAAGAGTTCAGTCATACATGATCAACCCTAGGATTTGTTAATCATGTTTACAGCCCGTAGGCAGACAGTAAATAAATGTGCATCGAGCTAACAGGTGCTCGTCGGCTAAACGCCTCAAAAGAATAAATTTACATATAAGTGGGTGAAACAAAAAGGAAAAACCCACTCGTAGCCCGGGTTCCGTCTAGTGTTCACCATTGGGCTGGAAGCTTGGTAGATCCTCGGGAGCTGCTCCGAAATCTGGCCACACAAAACCAGCTGGGTCAAACCCCAGAAAGAGCAAGTGCCACAAGGAGGCCACAAATAAGAACAAAAGCCAGCATATTAGAACATAAAAAATAAAAGAAAGTACAAGTAGTAGAGTACACAGGGCGATAAACGACTAGGGACGTGGAACCATTCCGGGAGCCAGGTTACAATCCTTAAACCAAACAAGGACCGGGGTTGTACCCCTTCGCCTGAATAGCTCACTGTCTCTACCCATTTATCGTTAAGATAAGGAAAACAAACATGCTCAGGAGATAGCAGGTACTGGAGCTAGATAAGACTTAGACAAGGCTGGACATCATGCATTCACAAGCGGCCAAGCAATTACTACGGCTTACTACTTTAACTAACTAGGGTTATCACAAGCCTTAATTACTAACAAGATGAAGTGAAAAACTCCCAGTCCCAAGCCCTGCAGACTATCCAGTTATCCTTTCGTGGGTTGAAAGTTATAGGTGGGTACATTGCCCGGGAGACAAATGTACCCTTAGGTGACTTAGAGGGTGCAACACATGACAGTGTGCTGGAAATATGCTCTACTCGTCGGCAAGCTACAAGTCCATTAAAGTGCCCAGATAACGAGATTGCCTGTGACTGGGAATTCTCCATGTTCTAGTTTGATCTAATCATTAGCCTAATCCAATTTAGCGCGAGTCCCTGGCCGTGGTGCCCAGGAAGTCACGTCCTAGACATGATGCAAGGCAAGACAAGTGGATTGTACAAGCAAGCAAGCAGGAACACCCACGGTGTCAAGTTGATTATACGAGTCAAGTTACAAGTTACAAGTCAAGTCAAGTCAGGAGTACGCCGCCACGGGCCACTATCATGTCAGGTTGGTCATGTCAGGAGTGCACCACTACGGATCACTGTCGTGTTATGCTAGTTTCTTGTTATACCATACCATGTATAATAGTCATTCCGAACATATTAAGTAATAACAATTCATCATAGACAAGTAGGTTGTGCAAGGAGGTCAGGGGTTGGGTTGCGCAGGGTATGTACTGCGCATGGAAGAGCTGCACAAGAGTTGCCTTGCGCAAGGGGTACCTTACGCAAGGGTAGACTGCGCAGGGGGTCAAGGGGCATAGGGTTAAAGGGGCACAGGGGATGCCTTGCGCATCAATTAGATTGCGCAAGGGAGGATTGCGCAAGGGTAGACTGCGCAGAGTATGGACTGCGCAATGGTCGAGTGCGCAGGGGTTACTTTGCGCATGGCTGGCTTGCGCATGGCTAGCTTGCGCCAGCGCAATCCAGCGCAGCGCAAAGCACTGGCTGAGCCTATGCGCAATCGGCCATGCGCTAAAGAGCACAGGCCGGGGTGCGCAAACGGTCAAGTGCTAAAGAGCACTGGCCGAGAGCCTTCACCAAGGCTGAGATGAACTCCTCAAGAACACCAAAAACTTCAAATCTTCATAACTTAGCCAAATCAAAACCAAATCTAGATTTTCAAAGTTCTAACTTGAGTAAAATCGAATTCTCTTCCACATGGAAGCATCAAAACATACAAAAATCGAAGTTTAGTGGATCAAAACCAAGGATTTTCGAAAATAGTTAAAACTTAGATCTAGAAAAATGAAAGCTCCAAATCACAAAATGTCAAGTTCTAAAGTTGTTCTCCCTGGCCTAATCTAGTTAATAGACAAATAAAAACTGGTGCTTATTTGATGGCATGGTGCACTTGCCTATGGGTTGGGGAGTTGTGTGGAAGAAGGAAGAAGAAGAAGTTGTAAGAAATTAATGGAGTTATGGAGGAGAGAGAAAAGGTTGGTAGGTTTTACTAAGGGTGGTTGTGATGGAATGGAGGTGGAGAATAGGCTAAGGTGTTCCACTCATGATGAACCAAACCAACCAAACCAACTCCACAAAATAAAACCAAGCCATGGTCCAAACCCATTTACGAGAAACCAAAATCCGCAAGTCGAGAAAATAAAATACGTGCCAAAAATCAAATTACGAGTACAAATACGAAATACAGGAAATTGGGGTGACAGCTCTACCCACCTTCAAAGAATTCCGTCCTCGGAATTTAATCAAGGAGCTAGAGATTGCCACGACAAGCTATACTAAGCACAGACAAGCTACACTAAGTCGTTCAATCATACAATCGTGCAATGCAAGCAAGGAAGGGAAAGTGTAAGGCACAAGGAAGACATTATACCTTACGAGTCAAACAGGTAGGGGTATCGCGATCGGATGTCGTCCTCACGCTCCCATGTTGACTCACCTAGAGAGTGATGACCCCAAGCAACACGGACTAAGTTAATAGCCTTGTTCTTGAGCGTCTTTTCCCTCCGATCCAAAATAGACACAGGCCTCTCCACATACGAAAGGTTGGTACCAACAACCAATTTCGAATGATCTAGGATATGGCTCGCATCCGGGATGTACCGTCTTAATTGGGATACATGGAATACATCATGTACCTCACTTAGCGACGGCGGAAGAGCGAGACGATAGGACACATCGCCTACTCGCTCCAGAATATCGAACGGCCCTATATACCTAGGACTAAGCTTTCCCCGCACGCCAAAACGAATGACGCCGCGGGTAGGCAAGATCCTAAGGAATACATGGTCGCCGACGGCAAATTCTAAGGGACGCCGATGAGCATCGGCCCAATGGCGTTGGCGATCCTGAGCAACTCGGAGGTGATCTCTGACTTTCCTGACCACTTCAACCGTCTGAGAAATCAGTTCTGGACCGAGCATCTGCCTTTCTCCGACATCGCCCCATGCTAACGAGGATCTGCACTTCCTACCATACAGAGCCTCGAAGGGTGCCATCTGGATACTAGCCTGGAAACTATTGTTGTACGAGAATTCCACCAGGTGCAGGTGATCCTCCCACGAACCACCGAAGTCAAGGGTACACGACCGCAACATATCTTTGAGAGTTTGTATAGTACGCTCTGACTGTCCATCTGTCTGCGGATGATACGCTGAGCTGAACTTGAGACGAGTCCCCAAACTTTGATGAAGACTACGCCAGAAGTACGATGTGAATCTCGTATCCCTGTCTGATACTATGCTGACTGGCACTCCGTGAAGTCTGACGATCTGCCTGAGATACATCTCTGCTAGCTGTGCCGTCGACTGTCCAACTCTAAATGGAAGAAAGTGTGCCACCTTGGTAAGCCTGTCTACAATGACCCAAATAGCATCTCTGCCTGCCGGAGATCTGGGTAACCCAGTCACGAAATCCATGGTTATGTGTTCCCATTTCCATTCTGGGATCGGTAAGGGTTGAAGAAGTCCAGCTGGCCTCTGATGTTCAGCCTTGACTTGTTGGCAAACCAAACATCGAGAGACATACCGGGCTATCTTCCTCTTCATACCATTCCACCAAAAGTGTTGACGAATATCTCGGTACATCTTTGTGCTACCTGGGTGGATGGAATACTGCGAACTGTGAGCCTCTGCCATGACTTCCTGTCTGATATCTCCACTGGGTACACAAAGACGCATGCCGTGTCGAAGCGTACCATCCTCATGAATACATAACTCTGGCCTTCTCCCTGCCTCGCACTCTGCTCTGAGCCGCTGAATCTTGGAATCTGTTAACTGTGCGGTCCGGATCCTCTCAACTACGGTGGACTGAATCTGTAGGCTGGCCATCAGGGCCATATTGGAAGGAAGAACCACTTCAATTCCCATCTTCTGAAGATCCGACAATAACTCTGGTTGCGCTGTCAGAAAATAAACTCCGGCTCTCCGGCTCAACGCATCTGTTACAACGTTGGCCTTCCCTGGATGATACTGCAAATCCACATCGTAGTCCACCAGTAGCTCGAGCCATCTTCTCTGTCGCATATTAAGATCCTTCTGGGTGAAAACATACTTCAGGCTCTTATGATCAGTAAATATCTCCACTCTGTCCCCGTACAAGTAGTGCCTCCACAACTTAAGTGCAAACACTACTGCTGCTAGCTCCAAGTCGTGGGTCGGGTAATTCTTCTCATGATCACGGAGTTGATGTGACGCATAAGCAATTACCTTCCCATGCTGCATCAAAACACATCCCAATCCTCTGCCTGAAGCGTCGCAATAAACTGTGAATCCTCCGGTCCCATCTGGAAGGGTAAGAATGGGAGCCGTTATCAAACCTCGCTTCAACTTCTCAAATGATTTCTGACATTCTGCTGTCCAAACGAACGGCACATCCTTACGGGTCAACTGGGTCATCGGTGCTGAAATCCTTACAAAATCAGAGACGAACCGCCGGTAGTAGCCGGTCAATCCAAGAAAGCTGTAAACTTCTGCCACTGAGCTGGGTACTGGCCATGCCTCGATAGCCACAATCTTCTGGGAATCCACTTCCACTCCTCCTCTGGTAATGATGTGACCCAAGTAAGAAATGCGATCGAGCCAGAACTCGCATTTACTGAACTTGGCGTACAACTGGTGCTCTTTGAGAATCTGGAGGACAACTCTGAGATGTTGCTCGTGCTCTGCTTCACTCTTGCTGTAGACCAGGATGTCATCAAGGAACACTATCACAAACTGATCCAAGTAAGGCATGAAAATACGGTTCATGAGGTCCATGAATACTGCCGGCGCATTGGTCGCTCCAAAGGGCATAACTAGAAACTCCCAATGCCCGTACCTAGATCTGAACACCGTCTTCAGGATGTCCTGCTCTCTGACTCTGATCTGGTGGTATCCTGACCGCAAGTCTATCTTCGAGAAAACTGAAGCCCCCTTGAGTTAATCAAACAAGTCCTCTATCCTCGGGAGAGGGTATCTGTTCTTGATTGTCACTGAGTTCAAGGTACGATAATCTACACATAGCCTAGACATACCATCCTTCTTTTTCACAAGAAGCATCGGGGCTCCCCAAGGCGATCCACTTGCACGAATGAATCCTTTGGTCCTGAGTTCTTCAATCATCTTGTACAAAATCTTCAACTCTGAAGGCGCCATTCTGTAGACTCGCTCTGATACTGGTGCTGTCCCGGGAATCAAGTCGATGGTGAACTCGATCTCCCGCTCTGGTGGCATCCCTGGAAGTTCCTCTGGGAAGACATCTGGAAACTCTTCAACTATCCGGGACAACTGCACTGCTGCTACTGCCATCCGCAATACTGGAGGAGAAGGCTCCACGACGCCTCTGGAAAATGAAAACTCTGGCTCTCCGGGAATACTAAAGAAAACTCTGCCAACATGGCAGTCTATCCTAGCATAATGGTTCCTCAACCAATCCATGCCTAGGACTACATCATAGTCTGCCATAGGGAACTCTATGAGCCTAGCGGGGAACTCTCTACCGCTAACTACGATCCGATACAAGGAAAACACTCGATCTACTCCCACAAGACCACTACCAGTAAGTATATTGAGCCTCACTGATAATGACTCGGGCTCCAATCCTATCCGTGTCGCGAATCGTGCAGACATGAATGAATGCGATGCACCAGAATCAAATAATACAGATGCTGAAAAAGTGTTGACGAGAATAGTACCTGCCACTACCTCACCTGGTGCAACTTCTTCTTCCATGGTCATCATCATAGCCTGACCTCTAGCTGCGGGTCTCCTCTGCTGGAAACCCCTCTGTCGGTTCTGTGCTGGAGCCTGGGTGAACTGCTGCTGGTTCTGCTGCTGAAAGGCCTGGGCCTGAGGCAACAATGGCCTCGGGTACTGCTGCTGCTGCTGCTGCTGGACTGGAACTGGGGCTGGTCCTCTCACCGAAGAACTAGAAAGGTTGGATGATGATGGACCTCCCCTATTCGGGCAGGTCCCTATCTGGTGGTCTGCTCCTCCACAAGACAGGCACAATCCCTGTGCCCTACGACACTTTGCCACTACATGGCCCGGCTTCCCGCAATAAGAACATCCCACCGCGGAAGACTGCTTCTGCTTCTGCTGCTGCAGGTACGTCGGGGTCGAATGCTGAACCGACGTCTCTGAGGCCGCCCGTCTCGGAGTTCCAATGGTTATACCCCTAGCTGCCGGGGCTGGAGCTGAAGATTGGTGCATCTGGTTATGGGACCGCTTCCTGCCTCCGGTCCTATCCACAATTCTCCGGGAGGTATACTAATGCCTCCTTACTGCCTTCAACACTGCATCGAACGTCTGGTGCTCGAACTGCTCCACAGCCAATAATATCTCTAAGTGTAGCCCTTGCTGGAACCGCTGAGCCCTATCGAACTCGGTCGCCACCAAAGTGGGGACGAACCTACTCAGCCTGGAAAATTCGGTCGCATAGCCATCGACCGTCCTACCTCCTTGCTTCAAGTTGGTGAATCTGGTCTGCAGGTCGTACCGTGCCACCGCATCGAAGTACTTTGTCTGGAACCTCTCTCTGAACGTCGCCCAAGTGACTGGTGCCGCTAACCCTATGGCCTGAGCTGCCCACCAATCGCGAGCCAAGTCTAACAACTGTAGGCGTACCACCGCCACCTTCTCATTTTCAGGTGTCCTAGCTGCTTCTAGAACCACCTCGATATCCTGAAGCCAAGCGTCTGCGGCAATCGCATCTTCACTGCCGTCAAAGAAGGGAAGGTTCAAGCGCTTGAAATTGTTGGCCGCCTGATTCCCTTGGGGACCTCCTCGGTTTAGTGCATCATGAACTTCCTGGTGCAAGGCGTCGCCTCGACGATCTTGGGATGCAAGCAGTTCTCTGATAAGCCCTACCAAAGGTCCCTCATCCTGTCTAGCTGGTTGAACGGGCGGAGCTGCCTGAACTGGAGGTTCTGAGCCTCCGGGAAGCATAACTCGGAAGGCTACTCCAGAGTGCTGAGCATGATCTTCCTGGCGCTGGGGTGCTTGTTGAGCTTCCTCTGGCTGGTTGGCAGGTCCGGGAGCAATGCCGCTGAAGAAGACGACATAGGGAACAGTAAGGAAAGGACCAGGACAGATCAATGATACAAGCATGTGATCAGGTCAAGAATCTCAGGGATTTGAAGATACGAGCAGAGATCAAGGGCGAATATTAATTGAGACATCTATTCGGTAAACCCTCACATTTTTTGATTGACAAGACCTGCATGGGCCACCACTTAAACAGTGTCACGCCCCAGAACCAGAATACTGGAGAGCGGGGGCAGACATAGCCAGCTACGTATATTGAAATAGAATACATCTCAACTATACGGTCACGGCTGTCTAGATATGAGGTTTACTACAAGCCAGCAGTCTCTTAAGGTCAAGCCTATTGTCTCAATCTCAAGCAATTTAACAGAGTTACAAGATATTAGTGCATCACATATATATATATAAGGCGTCCCAAATATTATATATTGGATGATCATGAAGCTAGTCGTACAAAATGATAGGACTAGCAAGAGTTCAGTCATACATGATCAACCCTAGGATTTGTTAATCATGTTTACAGCCCGTAGGCAGACAGTAAATAAATGTGCATCGAGCTAACAGGTGCTCGTCGGCTAAACGCCTCAAAAGAATAAATTTACATATAAGTGGGTGAAACAAAAAAGGAAAACCCACTCGTAGCCCGGATTCCGTCTAGTGTTCACCATTGGGCTGGAAGCTTGGTAGATCCTCGGGAGCTGCTCCGAAATCTGGCCACACAAAACCAGCTGGGTCAAACCCCAGAAAGAGCAAGTGCCACAAGGAGGCCACAAATAAGAACAAAAGCTAGCATATCAGAACATAAAGAATAAAAGAAAGTACAAGTAGTAAAGTACACAGGGCGATAAACGACTAGGGACGTGGAACCATTCCGGGAGCCAGGTTACAATCCTTAAACCAAACAAGGACCGGGATTGTACCCCTTCGTCTGAATAGCTCACTGTCTCTACCCATTTATCGTTAAGATAAGGAAAACAAACATGCTCAGGAGATAGCAGGTACTAGAGCTAGATAAGACTTAGACAAGGCTGGACATCATGCATTCACAAGCGGCCAAGCAATTACTACGGCTTAATACTTTAACTAACTAGGGTTATCACAAGCCTTAATTACTAACAAGATGAAGTGAGAAACTCCCAGTCCCAAGCCCTGCAGACTATCCAGTTATCCTTCCGCGGGTTGAGAGTTATAGGTGGGTACATTGCCCGGGAGACAAATGTACCCTTAGGTGACTTAGAGGGTGCAACACATGACAGTATGCTGGAAATGTGCTCTACTCGTCGGCAAGCTACAAGTCCATTAAAGCACCCAGATAACGAGATTACCTGTGACTGGGAATTCTCCATGTTCGAGTTTGATCTAATCATTAGCCTAATCTAATTTAGCGCGAGTCCCTGGCCGTGGTGCCCAGGAAGTCACGTCCTAGACATGATGCAAGACAAGACAAGTGGATTGTACAAGCAAGCAAGTAGGAACACCCACGGTGTCAAGTTGATTATACGAGTCAAGTTACAAGTTACAAGTCAAGTCAAGTCAGGAGTGCGCCGCCACGGGCCACTATCATGTCAGGTTGGTCATGTCAGGAGTGCACCACTACGGGTCACTGTCGTGTTAAGCTAGTTCCTTGTTATACCATGCCATGTACAATAGTCATTCTAAACATATTAAGTAAAAATCAGTTCGTGACAAAAGGCGTAAGGATATAAAATGGACGTAAAATATCTAATAAAATACCAATATATATAGGACTGTAGAAGAGCCAAGCTTAAAGAAATAACAATTCATCATAGACAAGTAGGTTGTGCAAGGGGGTCAGGGGTTGGGCTGCGCAGGGTATGTACTGCGCATGGAAGAGCTGCGCAAGAGTTGCCTTGCGCAAGGGTTACCTTGCGCAAGGGTAGACTGCGCAGGGGGTCAAGGGGCACAGGTTTAAAGGGGCACAGGGGATGCCTTGCGCATCAATTGGATTGCGTAAGGGAGGATTGCACAAGGGTAGACTGCGCAGAGTATGGACTGCGCAATGGTCGAGTGCGCAGGGGTTACTTTGCGTATGGCTGGCTTACGCATGGCTAGCTTGTGCCAACGCAATCCAGCGCAGCACAAAGCACTGGCTGAGCCTATGCGCAATCGGCCATGCGCTAAAGAGCACAGGCCGGGGTGCACAAACGGTCAAGTGCTAAAGAGCACTGGCCGAGAGCCTTCACCAAGGCTGAGATGAACTCCTCAAGAACACCAAAAACTTCAAATCTTCATAACTTTGCCAAATCAAAACCAAATCTAGATTTTCAAAGTTCTAACTTGAGTAAAATCGAATTCTCTTCCACATGGAAGCATCAAAACATGCAAAAATCGAAGTTTAGTGGATCAAAACCAAGGATTTTCGAAAATGGTTAAAACCTAGATCTAGAAAAATGAAAGCTCCAAATCACAAAATGCCAAGTTTTAAAGTTGTTCTCCATGGCCTAATCTAGTTAATGGACAAATAAAAAGTGGTGCTTATTTGATGGCAAGTTGCACTTGCCTATGGGTTGGGGAGTTGTGTGGAAGAAGGAAGAAGAAGAAGTTGTAAGAAATTAATGGAGTTATGGAGGGGAGAGAAAAGGTTGGTAGGTTTTAATAAGGGTGGTTGTGATGGAATGGAGGTGGAGAATAGGCTAAGGTGTTCCACTCATGATGAACCAAACCAACCAAACCAACTCCACAAAATAAAACCAAGCCATGGTCCAAACCCATTTACGAGAAACCAAAATCCGCAAGTCGAGAAAATAAAATACGTACCAAAAATCAAATTATGAGTACAAATACGTAATACAGGAAATGGGGGTGACAACTCAGCTGAGAAAGTCAGACTGATCAGGGAGCGTCTCAGAGTTGCACAGGATCGGCAGAAGCACTGGACGGATAGCAGCAGACAGCCACTGGAGTTCACGGTTGGAGATAGAGTGTTCCTGAAGATCTCGTCGACCAGAGGCATCATTCGTTTTGGTAGAGGCGGAAAGCTCAGTCCGAGATTCATCGGGCCCTTCGATGTGACAGTACGGATTGGCGAGGTGGCATATCGACTAGCGCTTCCAGCTAACTTGAAGGGAGTGCACGACGTTTTTCACGTGTCCTAGCTTCGACGCTACATTCCAGATCCGAGCCATATGGTGGACTATTCAGATCTAGAGGTGGGTCCGAGCTTGACCTACGAGGAGCAGCCAATGGAGATCCTTGATCGGAGGGGGAAGCGTCTGCGGAACCAGACTATTCCACTTGTCTGTATCATGCGGAGACACCACTCTCCGGGAGAGTCCACATGGGAGCGTAAGGACGAGATGCGGGATCGCTATTCCAGTTTATTCACTTGATTGTACTTTTGTGTTCTAGAGAATTTACACATCAATAAATAATTGGTACTTGGTATGAATCATTTTTATGTTATTTTCCTTGAAATTTCGGGGACGAAATTTTTTTTTAGGGGAGAGAATTTGTAACCTCACCCCTTCAAAATTGGTATTATTTTTTTCATAATAATTGGGCCTAAAATGTTTTATAAACTATATCTATAATTATTAAATTGGTTGGATTAAATAATTGGGCCTAAATTTTTATTGAATCTTATGGGCTGTCCTGGTGGCTAGAGCCCCTCAGGTTTAGTACCATTTTACACTATTGAATGTTCGTCCTCCTCTTCTTCACTATTCTTTCAGGAAGAACCGAATTTGAATTTCTATTTAACTAAAATTGCAGTGAGCCATGTGCTCTAACAAACTGTTACTGTAGCCTTCACCAATTTCCCGCCAGTAGAACTCTCAACTGCCTATATATATCACTCCTCCTCTGCATTATTCATTCGGCTCATTAATTCTCAATTGTTCTCCAACTCTATATAAACCAGTATCCTTTGAGCAATTCCTCTCAGATCGGATTGCAAGAAAGAGCTGCCGAATCTTTCTTGCTCCTCCTTCCTCTCGACGAAGGTTGTGGCCATGGCGGATCATCTTCATAGCTCAGCGAGGAGTGTAGACGATTAATAGATCGTGGAGTCAGCGTAAGGAAGTTGCTTCTGTTTGATTCTTAGAACGGGATCACATCAGAGAATCAAGGTGAGTTTGGGTGTCTAATGAAGAAATTCGTTCGATCTATGTTCTGGAATTTTAATGATCTAAACTAGGGATGTTCTAATCTTGTTCGTAGGATTAGTTTATTTTATTTCGAGTATTCCTCCACGATTTGTTTCATTCTTGGTTGCTCCAGTCACTTGAATCAAGGTGAGGACCTCTATCCATTTGTTGAATTCAATCAGTTGGTTCTAAATTCTGTTCTCAATTTTAGTGTTGATTTATAGATCGAGTTGGAAATTGAGTCGTTCTGATTTGAGAAGTTGGTTCCATTGATCTGCCATTTGGTAATAAGCCCAGATTTCTCCAAATCCCGATTGTGAAATCTTTTCTATTTTAATCAAATTCATGGTTAGTAATGTGTGTTCTTTTGATTGATGCTGAGTGCCAGAATTTTGGGATGAAGTGAGAATTTGGATTTTGCAAACACATTGTGAACCCTGATCTGATCTCGTAGAGGTAATTCTTTTACCTTGTAATTTTCAGTGAAATATAATGTTTAGATTTACCTGAGTTATTTTAGAATGGAATTGGTTGTGAGGAATTATTCCTCCTCTACTTTCAGATATGTTAGTAATTTCGAGATCGATGGATGTGAGTGCCACTAAATAGGAAGCCTAGGAGTTTGAATGAACAATTTTTTAGCTCAAATAAATTTATCCAGTAGTTAATGTTGTTTTACTTATATGAATTTTTAAATTGGGAATTATATTAGGTTGATAAATTGGCCTGTTATAGGTAGTTGAGTAGATTTTAACTCCATGCTTGATCTGTCAGTGGTAAATTAAGATGGAGGAGGGGTTTCATTCTAACATTGCATATTTGTTTCAGTTTTGGGAAAACAGCAGTTGTGGTTCAAATTGAAATCTAGCATTTTAGTTAAGTATCCATGTTTCAATTTAGAATACCTGAGTAAATTTTCTTTCTAGCTCAGTTGCTTAGTTCACTGATTGTCTAAAGCATTGATAGATCAATATAATTTGTAGGGTTAACTCTATCCCCTGTTTTCCCTGAAAAATTAATCCTCTGTTGTAGAGTCCTCTTAAGTAACCAATTTTGGTTGAGAATTTATGTCTGTGAAGATTGCATTATCGATTTCAGTCAGTAGGTTGATTTACTTGTATGAACTGTTGGGGTCAGTGATGACTAATTGAGTATATATCCATATAAGTTTAACTATTGGCATTCTAACTAGGTTTTGGATCCTTTGACTGGATGTATGGCTCTGAATTTCTTTTGGCTTCTTATCTATTAACATTCAGTTCTAAGTGATTTATTGTACTCTATTTGTTAGATGAATTGGATAGGTTAGCTTTGAAGATTTGAGTAGACTAAAATTCTGTGAATTAGGATTTGAATTTAGAAGGGAGACTGAGATGGTATTTCTGCTGACAGTAGTGAAGCAGCTCCTGACTAAGTTAGTAGCATAGCTTGATAACTAGATTATTATACCAGTTTTTGATTCAATTAGTAAACTGAGAATTCCATATTAATGTTTCAATTCAATTGTTTGAACTGAAAATTCCTATATCAGTATTTTAGTGAGATGATTGATGACTGAAAGGTGCAAGACTGATTTACCTTTATAGTAGAGAACAATGGGTTGTTGAGTACCTGGCTAATAGTGGCTCGAGTATCAAGATTTTTGTGGAGGACTGTTCTGTAGCAGGACCTATAGTAAGGGACATAAGAAAACCACCCATGGATTTATTGGTGTCATTAGTTATTATTTTGCTCTTATACCTTCATGTGTCAACCTTTGGATAGTTCAGTTGCATTATATTTTGACTACAGCTAGATGTTGGGCTTGACTGAAGGATCAGTCCCCAGGATTAGTCTAGAAATTAGACTGTGCTTTCTCTATATTCTGCAGACAGACATGTTAAATATTAGATAAAACCCAATTCAGATTGTACCTTAAACTGTAGATTCCTGTAATAATATCTGGACTCAAGGGTTGAACCTGAGGATTGGTAGGAAACCCTTCATTAGAAACATTAGTCACTCTGTAAACCCTGTAGTAACAAACAGTTATAGGACACCTTAAAGTAAGCTTTATTTTAGCAAGTGATGTGGGGTTATTGGTAAGGGATTATATGACAATTGAGTGACCTTATATGAATCCACCTGCATGTAAATTCAACACATTATGGACTAAGCATTCCTTTAGACCAACTCAAGGTTAGGTAGTAGCATGGTTGACAATGTAGCTCTCTATCCCAAACAAGGTTAGTTACCTTTATATTCTAATTATTAGTTTAACCAATAGTTTTTAAGTAATAGTTGTAGGAAGTTTAATGTTGAATAGTTAATAATTGGGTTTAACCAAATATCATAGTTGTAGTTAGGCATGCTTAGAACTGCAAGATACCAATTTAGAGATTGTGTAATTATTAACCAACTTGTACTTAATAAACCAGGAGGACATCCAGCTCTATTCACTGTCCTTGATTTCCCGGAGCGAGGCAAGTACTTTTCTACGGTCTTGTACATTTATATATCTTGTACCTTTCTTGTGACATGTCATGACACGATATCCTGTATCCCTGTACTCCTATATTTCATGTTTCCTGTACTTACTTGTGTCGGGTGGGAAAATACACTAGCCATGTGACCAAACCCTGATTACTATATTCATGTAGATAGCTTAGGCCTCGCATCGTGCATGCGGGCCCTAAGCCGTACCATATTCATGTACTCCTGTATATGCTCATGTACTCACCCCAGTCGGTCACATGAGCTAGTCGTATTTCAAACATGGTGCACTTATCATGTCTTGTACTTCAAGATTATAGTTTTATTCCTGTACATTATATTTCCTGTACTTTACATTCCTGTACTGTAGTTCCTGTACTTTATTTCCTATACTACTTTTCTGTACTTTCCTGTTCAATCCTGTATTTCATTTTTATGTACTCATGTACTCATTTTTATATCATGTTCTTGTTCATTACCTAGAACTGTACTTTGCTCCGCTCCTGACTAGGATATATTGCAGGTGAGTTGGAGGCTCTGTGCGATACATATTATGGCCGAGAGCCAGTAGATGCTGTAGAACCAGCTGGAGTTGCTCAGGACTTAGAGGCTGCAGAAGCCTAGAGCTTTACCTTAGCAGTTTACCTTTTCTGGTATTTTGAGACTAGTAGACTTACTTTCATTTGCTGGAATATAATAATCTGAGACGTGTACTTTTATTCTGGGATATGTTTATGTCACCCCCAGTTTTCAGAAATAGGAGTATTTTTGTCATTTTATATTTTGAATATTTTTGAAATTTATTTTATTATTTATGATATTATTTTGGGGTTGAAATTTATTTTATTATTTATGATATTATTTTGGGGTTATTTGAGTCGGGTTCGAATTTCAACTCAATCCGACTTGAAACGGGGACCCGGGAGGGGGGGTAGTTTGACTCTAGTGGGACCCACACACTAGTTAGACATAGCCCACATGATATTAATTTTAGTCCACATGATATTAATTTTAGTTAGTAGTTAGACTAATTATTTATGGATAGGTTTAGTTTAATTAGAGACTTAAAACTAGACGAAATTGACCTCAACCTTTAACCCATTCCTAATTTAAATCAAATAGATTAGTGGAGGGCATTTTGGACATTCAAATAGGGGACACCTCACCCTTTTTGGGCAGCCACCTATGGGGGGGATAAGGAGTGAGTCACTCCTTCATTCATTTGTCTTTATCTACTTTCTCTCTCTTGTTCTTCCCCAAATTAATTTAGAGATGAACCTCCATTGATTTTATCTCCAAATCAACCCTTTCTTCCACCAAATTTTCTTCATTTCTCCTCTACTCCATGGTTAGAGGGTGCTAGCCAAGTTTGGGAGGATTCGGAGCTCGTTCGTGTCCTTTTAGAATCTCTACGTGTCGGTGTCGTGTCAGAAGGATTTTTCTTTGAATCTCTCTCCCGGAAGGTATAATCTCTCCTCTAATCCATCCCTACATGCATATAGAAATATTTTGAGCCCATAGGAATGACCCCCATGGTTGTATCTCCATTTGTGTCCATTTCGTGTCCATTTGGAGGTCATAGGAGTGTCCTTTGTGTTGTGGTTGTGTCCATGTGAGAAAATCCCAAATTTGGACACACTATGTGTTGTTGTTATGTATGAATGAATTATTACATATTTAATCTCATATTTTTGTATTGGAGATGTGTTCTATAGTGTCTCATATATATATATTAGTGTAGAGAGTGAGTTCTTGATATATTATGTTATATACTTGTGTTTCTTTTGTCTCAAACTACCTAAATTCGTCATAATATTTATCCACGTTTTTAGTAGCAATAGCAACTTAGAAATGTCATAACTTTTAGCTTAAAACTCCGATTTATCTTCCGTTTTTTTTAAAAGAACCGTATCAAAGTTAGCTTTCCAAATATATATTTTAATAAGCCAAATTCGTTCTAAAACTTTCTATAAAATTATTTGAGTGTCAGCTGTACGAAAGACGAACGCGTTTTGGTATTTTCGCGATTCCGGAAGCTTTCGGACACGAAAATGCGATCCGTTTGAAGTTTCAGAAAGCTAACACGAAGGACTACGACATACTTTAATCCTAAAATTTAGTGAATGCCCAATTGGTACAGTATTGATTTTAAGTAGAAGAGTGACTATATGATATATGCATTTTGTGTAACCTATGAGCCTATGTAGTATAGATATTAAATGAATATAGAGTATGTAATGCATGATATGTTAGATGAATGAAATAATATATATATATGATATATATTCTCTTTACATTAATGTATATATATGGTTGAATGCAAGCATGTAGGAATACAATTAATATAATGCATATGAGCAATGTATGAATGAAAGAATGATATACAATGTATGCATGAAAGTATATAATGAATGCTAGATATGAATGCAAGATATATATGTAATGATAGATATGAATGCATATTGTATAAATATTGTAATGTAATATATAATGATAACATGTATGGTAATGTAGAGTATATGATGCAAGCATGAATGAATGGAGGAAATACATGTATATAGGTAATATAGAACGTAATATATGAATGCAAGCATGCAAGATAATGTATTGTATCCATATATGATATATTCAACTTAAAGATAATGTAATATATGAAAGGAATGATAATATATAACATGATATGTAGGGTAATGCAAGGTATAAAATATATGATGTGTGCATATTTGTATGTCTCTATGTTAATGTATGAAATGATATGAATATACAATATATGCATATGTATAAAACATGTAGGTAATGCATAGATGCATGAATGAAATGAATGTTTGCAATATGTTAATATAAATACAAGTATCTAATATGCATGAATGTAAGTATAATATAATACAAGTATACATGTATGTATCATGTAAATGTAATATACATGATATGTATATATGCATGTATACAAGGTAAGTATGTATGTATGTATTTCTATAAACTGAGTTAACCTATAACCTTTTACACACATGCATTCATACACCCTTTGACATCATGTATCCCATGTCACATACACCTACCTATCACTAAATTTTAGAACATTAACACATATCCTTTCACACACATGCCAAACACACACACATACTCACTTACTCTTTTACCTCTCTTTCTCTCTCTATGTATATATGTATGTGCCTATATATATAGCATTTCTATATATATCTATGTATATGAATATGTGAATGTGAATAATATATATACATTATATGACTAAGTTTGTGTGCCTTGTTAGCTTATGGTTTAGTTTTGTGCTTGGTTTAGCAAGTGACTTAGGCTATAAGTTAGTAGCTATCTTGGATACTTGATTTGCATATACTTAGTTTGTTTAGACCTAGAATAACTTGTTTGACCTAATTTAGACTTGTTAGACCTAGTTTGACCATAGTTGACCTAGGTATGACTTTCAGGGTTGACCAAGTTGACCAAGAGTTGACTTTGGTCTAGATTGACCTAGAATCATGTAGAATGCATAATAGAACTTCATATTGCCATTTTGGACTTGTTGTGACTTGTACTGTTCTGATTAGGAGCCAGACACCTCTCCTCGGACAGTATATTTACTTTGGACATTCAGACACCAGGCGAGTACATTCTCTGATCTTTTCATACCTGTCTGGACTATATTCTTGCTCTAGATTACTCTACATGATGCTGACACGTATTTTCACGGATTAGTACTATATGGATCCTTTCCTGAGATGTTATCCCTCTACGGGTGCATCGGGTATTTTATGTTCATGTACTTTATCATGTGCATCAGGTACTCCTTGTACTCGTACTAGTTCATGTTTTTACATGTTCTCATGTGCTTTCATGTGCTTCATGTGCTTTCATGTGCTTTATCATGTGCCTCATGTACTACTCATTACATGAGTTCACGTATCTTAGCTGTATTCATGTGCTTATAACGTAACTTGAATGGATCCTTGTGTATTGATTGGGGCGGGGTGAGTAGAATTGGTTATGTGAACACTATCCCCAGTAGCTGTATTCATGTGCCTCCTTAGTTGTATTCATGTGCCCCTAAGCCGTTTACATAACCATATTGTACTCTAAATCACGTAGCCACTTACAGTCTCTACTATCATGTATTTACTTTCAGTTACAAAATATCTCCTGTTTACTTGTACTTCCTTTTTAGCACTTTTTGTATTTTACTCTATTGCATGATTTATACTCCTAACCTGCTATAAACTGTTTGAGAGATATGTGCTCGTTCTCGTCCTGACTGGACCTGTTGATAAATTTTACAGATAGTCTAGAGGTTGCCTGCTAGCCTAAAGGAGACACAGTAGAGGTTGTATAGATAGTTAGGGTTTGCTTATAGCTTATTTTCAGTTGTCTTGAGTTGTATTTATTTTATAGATTACTGTATTTGAGCTTTGAGATGTATTTCTGGGTTGGTGTATCTTAGACACTTAGACTTCTATCTGCTGTATCTCTTGGATTTCATGTTTTATCTATCTTCCATTATGCTCTACCTTAGATGTGATTGAGTTTACATTCTGCTATGTCACCCCATTCGGGGAGTATAAACTGCTTAGCCTTATACTGTTAGATGCATGAGACCTAGGATAGCGTTCTACCGCCGACACTGCGGCGTAGGCTGGACGTACCCACGTCTCATGCCCTTACTCTAGGGTGCGGGTCGTGACACGTTTTTAGATGCTGTGATTTGTACTTATCTTGATTATCTGGTTGATTTTTCTAGATTGGTACAGCTTACTTCATCGTATCCAACGATGAAGGCTGGGCATGTCTAACTTGTATTCGATTATTCGAGAGCGGGTCGTGACACATATATACTGTACTGTATTGGAGATCCGCCGGTAGTAAAAGGCTTCAGTGATGCCAGCTGGTGCTCAGAATTGGAGAGCGAGAGGTCCACAAGTGGATTCATTTTCATAATGGGTGGAGCTACTATATCGTGGAAGTTGAAGAAGCAGACTATGCTCTTGCGATCCTCTATGGAATCTGAGTTCTTTGCACTTGATGCCACAGCGGAGGAAGCAAAATGGCTTTGAGAGCTCATGTATGACCTTCCAGTGGTTGGGACACAAATACCGGTAATACCGATATACTGTGACAACCAAGCGACTGCGGTGGCAGTATCAAATGACATCTTCAACGGAAAGAAGAGGACTATACGGTTAAAGCATAGGGCAGTACACGATATCATCAAGAGAGGTGTTATTGCAGTAATTGATGTTCGAAGTCTGGAGAACCTGACAGATCCATTCACCAAGGGCCTCAAGCGCTAGCTAGTCGATGACACAGCAAGTAAAATAGGCTTGAAGGCATTCTGATATTATGTTATTACAATCCTACCATAAAGTTTTAAGCTATTAGTTCAAAGAGAAATCTACTAGGCATCTAGCTTTTGGTTCAAAGGAGGACCATTAACTGGAAAAATATCAGGAACAGTGGGTACATGTCCTCTATGGCATGGAGAGGTTACGGACCTACAACCACTATTTTCTACTGTATATTTTCTGCGAAAAACGGATCCTATGGTGAGGATGGATTAAATGCCTTAATGAGTTCTCAGGCAGAGTGAATGCCTAGTTTGCTTTACAGGAAGCACGGTAGCACAGTACTACAAGGAGTGTAACTCCATACTACAATGGGGTGACTCTACCATGAGGTTTCCAGTTAGGGGTAACTCCTCGACTTTGCTAGCCAAGTCACAGCGACGTAGCATCGCAAATAGGCAGGTAGCCTAATATTGTATGATAAAATTAAAAAGAGGTAGACAACACTATAAAAGGGAGGTGTTCTCCATGTGTAACGCCCCAGTCCCAAAATACGTAGGACTAGGTACATCGACATGCCAGCTGTATTCATACGAAGTACACTCCAATATATGGAACCCTCGTATGAATATATAAGCTGTAAAATATAGTAGAACCACAACTAATCTCATCTACATAAATAAATGAATAAAAGATATCATATAATGATAATGAATTATCTTGATACAATATGTTGGGCGGAGACAAATCCACTATCAACAAGTGAAAGGAAAATACATGAGTAAAGAAATGAATTTGGCGAACGAAGCGAAGACGATCCAAGTGCAATCATCCTCGAAGAAATAGCAATGATTACAGCTAGAGCTAGAACACCTGCGAAAGACAATAGCACATACCTGGAGATATAACTAGGTCCTCAAAGGGACGTAACCAGACACATAATATCATGCCATATAAACTGAATAAATATTGCTCAATTAAATAAGTCAATCGAATTATAACATGGTCCAATACGTACCTACTGAGCGAGCGTACCATCCCCCTAACCAAACAAGGACAGGAGATGGTAAACTAATTCACGGTGACGTACCTTCCCATGCTATGAATCCAATATGGTATCCGGACCCCAACAAGGTTCAATATATTCTCATCGAAATAGTAAGTCACACCTACAACCAAACAAGGACAAGATGTGACGAACTAATCCGTGACAAGTTATTGTTCCAAGCCATGGTCAGATACAAGTACCCAAACCAAAGGTACTCATACCTAACGGATAAGGGTGCCTAACCAAATCTAGGTGAATGCAGTTTTAAGAACGGTTCATGGTCGCATGACTACCCGGTCAAGTCAAAAAATACCAATGCAGTACCTCAGTAGCGAGTCACAACACCATATATTATTCCTCAGTATCGAGCGAGTCTATAGCATATAGTCTACCTATCGTTCCTCAGTAGCGAGCGAGTCTACGATAGATAGGGTGGTAGTCAATTTCCAACCATGTTCTTCCTGTCCAATGCTAACTCTATAACTGCTAAGTCAAACTAGCATGCAACCTCTATTAGCGGTTATTCCTATCGCACGGCTTGTACGTACTGGTGGCTAGCCAATCACGCACTTTCGTGTTCTACATGCGACACACAACTTCGTGGTACAACGGGTCAAGGCCATGAATGCAACACACAAAGGTGGTCCCTTAAATCTAGGTTTAATGTGTAAAAAAATAATACATAGCAGAATATAAATGAACAGTAAGTTCTAACAGGTTATGCCATGTATCACAGTTTATTTTGCATAAAGAAAATAAATAATGCATGAAATATGAGCTAAAATAAATAAACAGCAAATGGCAAGGTATCTTACCTGGTAGTACGCCTGGTGTGCTGCGAAAATCACGGTGGCACGAACTGCGACTTTGGTGCGACAACTACACAAGGGGACCTCTGTTGGCGGTACGGATGGTTTCATTGGGTCCAGAAGGTTCAAATTAGTTAGGGTGGATATAAGGTAGTCTCGAAATGGGCGAAGGAATTGGAATAATAGGACTGGATACGGACAGGAGACAATCAAAGAAATAATGGATAAATATTATACGAGTTTTTGAAAATATTTATAATTCCTAAAAACTAGTTTTCATGAGTCAAAATATTTATATGAAAATACTTAAAATACTTAAAGTCAAAAAATCATTTTTAGAAGGCTATTTACAATACTTGAAAACTATATTTTGGTTTAGTCAAAATGGATTTTTGGACAAGTACTTGAAAAATCTAAAATCGACATTTAGACAAAAATCTAAGTTGTCAAAATAAAATATATAAGTAGAAAAACTCTATTTTGTTACTTAAAGGGAGTTAAATACTTATTGGAAAATACTTAGTCATTACTCTGTAATTTGGAATCTAGGTTTTTCTTATTCAAAGTATTTTATATAAATACATAAAACCTTAAAACAAAACAAAAACAAAACTATTTTCGCCAAAATAATTTGTAGGTCAAATTTACCTATAAATACTATAAACTATTTTAATGATACATTTCCCACAAATGATTAAACATATAGATATTTTTATTTCAAAATTAAGTAGAAAAAAATAATTATAGATAGATATGTTGCTACTACTGTAATTGGCAAAATATTAATGAAATAATAATAATAATAATAATAATAATAATAATAATAATAATAATAATAATCATAATAATAATAATAATAATATAATAATAATAATAATAATAATGATAATAATAATAATAACCAAAAATACAAAACAAACAAAAAGTTATCAATAGGAGACAAATCCCTAATCTCCCGAGGAGAGTCAACGCCAGTAAGTAAGTGAAGAAAGGAAAAAAATGCAAAGAATATAATAAAAACAAACAAACCCAAAAAAGAAAAAGAAATAATAAAAATACATTAGCACAGCTTTGTGCTCTTGAAAAGAACATGGAGGGATAGAGAGAGAAAAAGATCGAGAGGGAAGAGAGGGGAGAGCGAGAGGAGTGGAAGGAGAGGAGAGACGGAGGAACGGAGATCGTTGTGGCCGGAGAGGGGTCGTCGGGCTCCGGCACTGACGCCGGTGGAGGGTGAGGCCAGGCGGGTGTGGGATCGGACACGCGGAGGTGGAAGGGCCGGAGTGGGGTCGCGACATGGTTGGAGCAGACGGCTCGGCTGCGGGTCGAAGGGTTCGGCGGACGGGCGCTCGGCGGATGGGGTTGTTGAGGGCGGACGACGGCGGAAGACGAAGTTCGCCGGGGAGGAGCGGAGGAGGAAGGAAGAGACAGCGCAGAGGGTTAGAGATGGCTCGTCGCCGATCGGCGGTGCCGAGCGCTGGGAACGAGAGTTCGTGGTGGCGAGAGGAGAGAGTTGAAGTCGGGGATGTGCTCGCGTGACCGAGGCTCGGCGGTCGACGCTGCGCGAGAAGAGGCGGCGGTCAGCACGACGTCGAGGCGGAGGTGAGCAGATTTAGGGTTTTATTTCCTTTTTCTTTGTGGTTTCGATGATGGGTTTTAGGGCGGCATCGTCGGTGGTGGCGGCAAATTTTGGGGATGATAGTGGTGTTGGGTTATGGTTGTGTAGGCGGTGGTGACGGTGGGTGGCTGTGGTCGGCGTTTGGTTTTCATAGGGTCGGGGAGTTTGGAGGAGATGACGACGATGGTGATGGTAATGGGGTGGCGCTGCCGAAGTTGGCAGAGGGTTACGCCGGTAGTGATGGGGCTAACGGAGGTGTGGTCTGGCCGGGTGGCAAGAGTCGGGGGCTGTGGTGCGGTTGGCCCAGAATCGAGGCTGAGATGGGGCGAGCATGGGGTAGGCGTATGATGGTGGTGATGGCCTTTGTCGAAGAAGATGGGTTCTTGCCGTGGTGACGTCAGAGATGGATTTAGCATAGGATTTGGGGTAGGAATAGTGTCGGAGTTGCGACGCTGAAAGGAATAATGTGTATGTAAAAGAATTAACCTATTGGAAAGACATCCGGGGTCGGACCCGAGGCCGTCACGGCTGACACGAAAAGATGTTGGACATGGACACGAGGCACGCACATTTGGTTGTGAAATTTTTTGGAAAAATAATGAATGATGAAAATTGGAGGAGTACCTGCCTATTTATAGGATGTGAGAATTCCCAATTGGATAGGAATTAGGAATATTTAAAACCCAAAGTAGATAATTCTCTACTTAATTTTAAACAATAAAATCAAATCCAAATCCAATACAAATCCAATTTAAATCTAATTAAATTCTTTTGGTTTAAAATCAAATCAATTTCAAATATAGATATTAGTTTATTATTTAAATCTATCCATGGAATCAAATCAAAATTTAAATCTTCACAATAATTTTGAAATATATTTTCCAAAATTATTAATAATAATAATTTTGAAAATTACATTAATATTTTTAAATATCATTGAATAATAAATTATTAATATTAATAAATCTCGAAAATTATATTTTTATTTAAAATAATCTAGCAAAATATTTATGAAATATGTGCATGCACTAAGAATATTATTTATTCTAAATAAAAGGCTTTTCATAAATAAAATCATAAATTTAGAAAATTTTGATAGCTAAATTAAATATTAAATATATTATTTTGAAACTATAAAAATAAGAAAAATATTTTTCTAAAAATATATACGCTCGCACATATTCGCACTCGTCGAGCAATTACGAAAAATAAAATTTCGTGCACGACGTACAATACGACTACGCGACGTACAATACAAAATTTTAAATCGGTACCAAATTTAATAATAAAAAAATAGTAGAAATTTAGGGGTTTTACACCATGTTACAGTGGCACGACACCACAATAAGGTACTCGGATAAGGGTAAAGCCTTGGCCTTGTAAGCCATGTCATTGCGGTGTAACACCGCAAGGAAGCCTAAGGCTTCATGCTGAGTAGTATGGCACTACAAAGAGGTTGTGACTTCATGCTACCGTAGTATGACACTACGATAAGGTTCCTGGTAGGGGTAATGCCTCGACTTTAGGCCATGTCATAGTGGCGTAGCACCGCAAGGCTTCATGCCATGTCTCTTTAATAAAGAACTAACCTATAGTATATGGACAGAGATAGCAGGCCATCTCTTGAGGGTAAACTTGTAGACGCCCAAAATTATATACTGAAACCAGGCTAGCACAGGGCCTTTAATGTGCATCCAGAAGCACATGTAACTACATTATGTGAGTGAAAAGAATTTCAGCTATGATGCAGAATTCAAGGCTTAGTCCATTCTTGTGTTATAATCTATTGTTTGACCCATACGGGAAGATTCAAGTCATCAGTAACATCTCTCATAATACATGATGGACAGTTACTGTGGGGAACACTCAATTCCATATATCGAGATATATGGGGGATTGTTGGAGCTTTTCCTTTAACATGTGAAGAGAGCTTGCTCTCAACACATGCCTAGTGAAGTTTAGTCCCACATTGGAAAAACACCATGAGTAGTATCTCTATATATACTTGGTATGTTGTAGAGATGTGCACATGGGGTGGTGACCCTAAGGAGGGAACCATGCGAGTGATTTTACTAGTAGGTAAGGATAAGACTCCATGGTAAAGTTTAATGCTTTTTGCTCTTGGAATTTATTCCATGGGAGGTAAGTCCCGTAGGGGCTTAGCGACTCGACTCGGACTCGGACTCGGACTCAGACTCAGACTCGGGCTCATGAGGCATAATGTGGCATTTTATTGGAGCACTTTGCACTTAGCAAGACAGCATCGTCGCTAGGCGCATAGTACGCTTAAGTTGCGCTCGTTGCATGAGCCTCTGCGCAGCTGAACGCGCGTCCGTTCACGTGGCCCGATCGTGTGGCCAGATGGCACGACCAATTGGACCAATTGGCGCTGCCCAGTGACGTGCCTAGTGGAGTGCCAGTTG
Organism: Iris pallida; assembly: GCA_029216955.1. NCBI lineage: Eukaryota > Viridiplantae > Streptophyta > Magnoliopsida > Asparagales > Iridaceae > Iris > Iris pallida. Next base: position 15,031,162 of record JANAVB010013398.1, read on the forward strand.
GCGCTGTCTGATGGTGATTTGAGCGGTTGCTGAACGTTCGGAGCGGGTTTTCCCACGTTCTGAACGTTCTGTATACCGAGCAGTTACTGGACACACCTATATAAAATCCCTCTCTTCTCTCTCATGATATAGAACACAAGTATCAGAATTCTCCTTACAAAATTCTCTAAGTTCATAGCAGAGAAGAGAGGTCCTTTGAGAGCAGAGTCCGCGCACCATCCGAGGAGTCAGAAGTGCGGAGTGTTTTGAAGTTTTTCGTCGAACGTGCTGGTTCCTGGAAGCTGTTCATGTGGGGCGAATCAAGCTTTGAGCTCCAGTGATTATTCACCTCAGCAGGTCATTCTATCCTTCTATCTGCTTCACCGTCTGTCATCCACTTCAACTCGTTCTGAACAAGAACAGTTCTGATCTAATCAGAAACTGTTAGTAAACAATCGCTGCTGTTGCAACAATTTGTTTGTACCTTCTTTTTAGTAGTAATACATTCGTTTGTTACTGTTACAAAATCTTTTTTAGATTTTTGTTACCTAAAATCCTCCAAGGATAACTGTCGTGCACCTTCTTTGAAGTGTTGATACGAAACGTTGTTTCTACAATTGTTTTATTTCTCAGTTTTCTATCGAAAAATTATGCCCCGGGACTAACAGTTGCAACATGAAAGAATCTCCTTAAACTCGGCATGAATAGTGGCCCACATGGCGAAACATCCTCAAGCCCTGCAAGAACATAGGCTAATGTGGCTTAACATGAAGCCAACAATCGTAGGAGTGTACTTTCCGCGAGAAGAATTCTCCCATAGGACAGTGCCTCCTACGAAAACTCAACAGTTAACCATTTTTGGGACTCTTTGTTATAAAAAAAATCTCAATTTTCTTGTCTTACAAGACAACATATGCATACTTGAGTATTTATTCTAAGCAGCTAAATCGTCCTTTTGCAAGAGCACAATGCCAAACAGTATTTGTGTGCATTGAAATTTCTCAAAAGTTCGTCGGATCGTCAACGGAGTAAATAAATCATGAGCTTTCTACCATTAAGGCAACTATCAGCAGCATTAAAATGTCGAGTAAACATATTTCCCCCCTGTGCTATAATCGTTGAAAATGATCGTATCTGAAATACATTGATAAAAAAATGTAAAAAACAAGAACAAAATCTTAGTAGGAGTTTTTTCCCTAACCCTTGGTAGCTGTAATTGTTACCGGATAATCTTTCCATATTATAGTTATAAGAATTAGAAAATATCAGTGTCTTGTATACAGAATGTCCAAATTTTGGCTGTGATGGGTAGGATTTCCAACATATATGGAGAACACCTTGGAGTACGACGAGAAGCTCGGGGAGGCAACGAGTGTCATTCGAAGTTCGAAGAAAGTCAAAAAATTAGAAGAGAACAGTTATGGCCAGAGACGACAAAAATCGGACCGAACTCGGTCTCCGGGCACGGCCCTGAGCATGTCTTCTGAAGCGACCAAATAGTGTCCTCTAATATAGAGGGCCTTTAATTTTGGAATTTCTTTATTATAAAAATTTGTAATGAAAATAAAACAAAGTTGGTATGGAGCTCAAATGGTAGAATATTTGCTTTGCATGTGAGAGGTAAATGATCCATCCCTTCCATCTCCAATTTATTATAATAAATTTATTTTTTTCTATTTTATATGTAATATATTTTACCTTGTGAAATGTGGGACTGAAATGTATTTAATCCAAAAAATAAAATTTATAAAATTTGAATGAATAATTTGGTTAACAATATGTACTTATAGAGTATGTTTGAATTTATTTTGTGAAAATAGCTTTTATATCTAGAAACCTCTAGCCTCTACCGAAAAAAATTACTAGGATACAAGAAATAACTAAATATATTCTTTGAACAAAACTTTAATTAGCAAGTAAAACACAAGTTCTTTAAAAAATGTGACTTTTGGTTGAATTTTTTTTTTCAAGGCATATTATTTGATTTCATTTGTTTTCTTAAAATATCTTTTACATGCCAGACATCCCTAGCCATTGTGGAAAAGGAATACAAGGTTGGAACTTGGTATATTTTTGAATATAATCATAGCAAGTAAAACATAAGTTTTTAAAAATAAAAGATGGTTTAAAACAAAATACTTTCACATAAAAAATTCATGCTAGTATTTATTATAGAACATTTTGATCAACATGTTTCGTCTTATCTTTGGTAACAAGCTTCTTCTAAAAATGAGTTTAATATAGGCATCCGACATTTTTTCATGTTTACGTAAAATAGGACCTTATCTTTAGTTTTTAAACAGGGCCCCCCAAATCTCAGGGCCGACCTTGTTTGTCTTCCACCGAGTTCTGGCGAGTTCGGTCTTTGGGAGTCTGAACTGTCCTGGCTCGAAACACCAAACTCTGGTCGAGTTAGGTTGTCGGGGCTATGCAAATTTGGAAAGATATTTTGCACCGTTGGATCACATCGTGCAATCTAGATCTATTGCGGGATTGAGGGGGTAATGGGATTTCCTAACCCTAATCGTAACAAGATAGATAGAAAGAGAAGGTTTACAACTATTCGAGAGAGAAAAGGGGATTGACGGCTTTTCGAATAGGTGATTGATTTTAGATAATTTTTCCCGTTATTTCGTTCTTCGTGTGTCTGTAAGCATTTTCATCTTCCAAAGACTTGTTGGTGATCCGGTTTCGATCAGTGAAAAGTTTGCAAGGAGTCGAATATACTATCATATTCCATTAGTGGAGATTTATCAGGGTTGGACTCCGATCGTCCCATGGTTTTTTCGCAAGAATTTTCTATATAAAATTATTGGTGTTTGTGTTTGGCTCTTTTGTGATTGTTAGCGATTTGGTTATGTGCAATTTTGCTCGGTTCTCTTTCTGCGTTTCATTCCCAAAAGAGTATTATAGCTTTTCGTTTGCTGATACCCACAAAGTGGTATCAGAGCTTTGGTTTAAAAGGAGGCGTTAGAGTCGACAATTAAGCCAAAGAGAAGAGATGGACGCAAAGTTGGTGTGCATGATAAACCTAAATGGTAATAATTACCAGTATTGACGAAGCAAGATGAAGGATTTTCTATTTGTCAGAAGTTGAATCTTACGGTATTACTTCCGAGAACGTGTACAATCACGTTGCCAATATTCGACAGTTCGTTGATGAGAACGTGTACAATCACGTTGCTAATATTGAACGTGCAAGGACACTTTGGAAGAAGTTGGAATCTTTGTAAACGGGATAAATAAGATGTTCCCAATTCGACAAATAATGTGTCTACGATACAAAGATGATACTGAAGAAGCAAACAAAAATCTCTACGCCAATGACACTTTGCGCCGCCAAGTGGAAAGGGCACCCTGAGCCATCAACTGAAAGAAACTGCCCTACGCCAACTATTGCCTACACAGAACACTCTAGCCACTTTGACCATCAGGGGACCTACGCTGAGCACCCCTGCAGCCACCAACCTACGTGGACAAAAAGTTAAGTATAAAGATGGCACATCATTAATTGACTGACGTCTATTCATGCTTCGTGTGCCCTAACACGCTGTAGTCGCGTGGAACAAGAAAATAACAGCATTGATGCCAGCATAATAATGATTCCTATTTAATGTGTTGAAAGCTATGGTGACGTGGTTGTAGCACAGGGTGCCACCCGTCCTTTTTCTTAGGATAAACTACGATGCAGGCTGTTGATGGTCAAACGTATAACAGTATGGCAGAGCATTAAGTACCCGACAATTGTTCGTGACATGCGCTCGCTGACATACAACAGTGCCAAGCTCTACTAACTTGTAGAGGACAGCGTCGACGTGGCCACGGTGCAGGGCACCCTTTATCGTGGTGTTATTCGGTCCGGACCGAGCCGGCCCGCGGCCCAGAAAATTCGGGCTCGCCGGGCTTGGGCCGGGCTCAGCCCAGACCGGACGTGAAGACGGGCCGGGCCTGGCTCGGCCCAGTGGCCCAGTAGCTGGACGGTGTTTTCCATAAATAAATTCCTTTATTTATTGTGTATCTGGGAAAATTACAACTGTGGGAATCTGATCTAGAAGACGATCACTTTATCCCTTGGACTTATGCGAAGAAGAAAAGCTCTCAAAATTTTGACAGTAGATAACTATGTATCTGTACAATGAATGAGAAAAAGAACTCTATTTATAGAGTCAAAAAAATAATAACTGAAAAGATAACTGTCTTCACAGCCTGTGCTTAGTTAAAAATCACGCAGGATTTAACATACGCAAGGTTGTGAGCAGTTACTGGACGTGGCCTGTAACTGTTGGACACATGGCAATCATGCATGAGTCGTGTGCAAGTTACAGGACACGCAGGCGAGAGATCAGTGGCATGGCTGCCACGTACTCCAATTTGATAAAATCCACGCAGACTTGTTGAAGACGAAATCCACGCAGACTCGAGGTAGAAAGCTTCAAAATCCACGCAAACTTGGGGCAAGAAGCTTCAGGATCCACGCAGACTTGAGGCAAAAAGCTTTAAAATCCACGCAGACTTGAAGAAGAAAACTTCAGAATCCACGCAGATTTGAGGGAAAGCTCAAAATACACGCAGACTTGAGATAGGACTGCCAGCTGTCTTGATTCAGCGTGCCTCGACTGACACAAAATCTCTGACAGTGATTGCTTTTGTCAGTCGCATTAAATGACAAGAAGCTCTTTTGGTACGCCAACTTGACGAAGGTTGAGTCTTGCTGAAGAAGATTTCGAAAATCACGCAATAGACGGCTGTGATCTCTCGAATTCTGTGCATACGTGGCATACGAAGAGACATTCTTCGACTGTTGTGCTGTCAGTCATAATTACTCTCTGACAAATGATGAGCTGTCTCTCCAGCGTGATTTGTAAATATTATCTGGATCAACTGAGCGTGACTTTTGACTCTGTCCTGATCAACTCAGCGTGACTGTCATTTTTAAAGGCCTACAAGACCCCCTTCAAAGTTTTCGAAAAATTGAAAAGACTTCAAATTTTTCGAAATACTTTGAAAAATAAGATGATAAAATGAAATCAGTCACGCTGAGATGACTTCAAATTTTTTTCGGAAGTCGGAAAGACTTCGAAGTTCTTTAAAAATATCCAAATGAACTTATTAAATGTCATGATGACTCTTCATTTTTCGAGACTGATTGCATCCAGTTTATGGTGGAATATGAACCGCCGGCGAGCTCTGTTATATAAACAGGGAGAAGATTCATTTTTAATCTTCATCTTATGTCAACATGACACCAAAAGAGAAAGCTGAGGAAGAAGCACGCAAGTTGGGCTTTTGTTCCCATGGTGACCCCACTTTTGGGGGTGAAGAGCCAGAGCCCCTTGTCTTCGAACTCAAAGATGATCCCTTGCAACTAGCCAAGAATTTCTTGAGCTATTTTGGCTTAGATGGCTCGTTCTCTTCTGATGGACGCAGCCTCATAGAGCAGCGTGAAATGTTGAAGGCTCTGTTACACCGCATGGGGGTCAAAAGCGTAGAAGAACTAGGCATTAAGCTCAGTCGCTCTGGAAAATAGAGCGTGTCTTTTGTGCTTTTGTTGCACTCTTTTTGTTTTGTCTTTTGTAAGGCCATCAGTGCCTATCTTGAAGAATGAAGTACAACTTCTGTGTTTAATCTGCGTGCATTAATGAAGAATATTAATTAGCACCCTTTGACTATTTCCAATGTTGCTCTATCTTCCAAAGCACACGTGACACTCATTCTACGGTTTACGAGCGCTATTTATGCGGATCTTTTCCAAGAATAGACTTGTACCTTGCCCTTTAAATAGATAGAAGAGTTTCACAGATACTCATCTCCCATTCCTCTTCTTCTTCTCTGAGAATGAAATTTTTGGGAGATTTCACTCTCAAACAGGAAAGCAATATTTTCTAATGTTCGACTTCTGCGCACTGTATCAAACATGAGTTTGCCAATCCTTAGCACCAAATTTGAAGGTAAGTCAGTATAATACGTGTACTATTTTTGCTGTTGAAGATAGGCTTTCTGTTTCTTGTTTCTGATTTGAACAATACACGCCTGTCTCTGTTTGATAAATGCACGCTGAATGATTTCTGTTGATCTAATCTTTTTCTTCTTAATACTTTCTGCAGAAACTTGGCTGAAAATTTTCTTCAGAACTGGCATTGGGGATGTGGATGCTGTGGAGAATATCCTGCTGACATCTACATCAGGGAGCTCATACGCTTTTGACGCGTAAATCAGATAACTCAGAACTCTTCGTGGGATAGAAGGGTCTTCCTCAGATGGTAGGAAGAGCCTTTATACACGAGAGTTGGATGGTAGAGTCAACTCTATCCCGAGAAATCGGGTAGTAGAGTTCCTTTCACGGGAGAACTAGAAATTGTATCCCAAGGTTGGATACATTCTTGTCTCCTCTGAAAGGTCGCTCCTAATCCACCAATTGTATTGGCAGCACCACGACTTCGGGCTGCCATTCTCTGTGGTTCTCCTCTCGTCTGAGAGAGAAGACCAGAGTTTGATTCCTGCTGATCTGGTCGTGACTGGGACTCAGACAGTCAGGAACTGCCACCAACAACGAACCTGACGGAGAAGGTCCGACGGAGAAGATCCAAAGAAGAAGATAGATCTCTTTTAGGTTATTATTGTGGTGTAGAATGAAAATCCAAGATTGTAATAGATTTTTATTATGATTTGTAAGAAAGTCTAAGAAAATATAATAGACTTTTTGTGGTGAAATGAGAATGGAAATGATAATTCTTCTATGCTCAAAGATTTGTATTTGTGGATGAATTGTGGACATGATAGATAATGAAATCTTCTTTTCTGTTTTAGAGTATATGATATTATCAGAGGTATTATGGACGTGATAATATGTAGGAACTCAAAAGAAAATAGATTGATTTCTATACAGAGGTCAAAAATGACAAATGAGCAAGTAGATTCGGAATTGATTCAGAGGTTATGAAAACGTGATCAATAACGAATCCCCACTTAATAAATTGATAGAATATCATGAACGGACGAATAAATGAACGGATGAACCGTCAAGTATTAATGAATGTGTGAATCGTCGGATGAACGCAATTAATGGATGGATGAACCGTCGGATGAACGTGACGTTTCTTTATTTGTAGAACTTCTGCCTATAAATATAGCAGAAATCTGACAAGAACGAACACTTCTTCTTTCAAACATAAAAATGTCATCTGAAGAAGCATCCAAGAAAGCTGGAATTGCCATAAAGATTCAGAAAGGCACTGGAGAATATCCTGCTGATCCAATTCAATTGAAGAAGGCGGTAGCAGGCGAAGGTTCGTCTGTACCCATGCCACCAAGGGATATTCTGGACTTCCTGCTCGAACCAGGAAGGACTGAAGAAGAAGAATCTATGAGGATGGCTGCTTGTAAATTTCTTGTGGGTTCCAGCAAAGAGGTTCTCAGTTCTTTTGCTGATCGCGTCTTCGAGAAGGACGGCAGTGGCCCACGTCCAAATGTAGAAAAGGATGATAGTGATCTTCTTTAATATCATGTATCATCATTCATGATAAAAATAAAATAAAAATTTTATTTCTAACCATGAAACTGTCTGATGATTACAAGCATTTACATTTATACATAGTACTTCTTAAGAAATTTGTCATTAATAGGCATCAAAACTTTTCGACCATCCAATTCTGAGAGTTGATAAGCTCCATTTGAGAAAACTTTGCTCACAATATAGGGTCCTTCCCACTTTGCGTTAAATTTGCCCTTGCTCATATGAGTCATAGTCATAGGACGTCTAACTGTTAGAACAAGTTCTCCTTTTTGATACGCCCGAACTCTGACTTTCTTATTAAAAGCTCTTGAAATTCTAGCTTGATAGAATTCAATATTCTGTTGAGCAGATAATCGCTTTTCATCCAGAGCTTCTAATTCTTGAAGTCGAAGATGATCATTATTTTCTGCAGTGAGTTCATTAGCGATTGCTATCCTTAAAGAAGGAATTTGAATCTCTAATGGAAGAACAGCTTCGCAACCATACACCAGAGAGAAGGGTGTACATTTAGTACCATTACGAACTGTAGTACGATAAGCCCACAAACATTCACCGAGCTTCTCACTCCAATTACGTTTGTTAGTAGAGACAAACTTCTTTAGGAGTTTGATGATGGTCTTGTTGAAAGCTTCTGCTAATCCGTTAGCTGCCGGATTATATGTGGTAGAAGCCACATTGTTGATCCGGTGATCGTCACAGAATCGAGTAAACTTCTGACTGACGAACTGTGGTCCGTTATCATGAATAATGCGTCGAGGAACACCAAATCTGTAGATGACGTGGTGCTTAATAAAGTAAATAACAATGGACGTCTTAACTTCAGACAAAGGAATGGCTTCGGCCCATTTGGAGAAGTAATCGGTTATTGCAAGAATAAACCGATGACCCTTGGATGACGGCGGATTGATCGGACCAATAATGTCCATGCCCCAAGCTTCGAAGGGCCATGATGCTGCCGTCGGATGTAGAAATTTCGAAGGTTGATGAATAAAATCCGCATGGATTTGACAAGCTTTACAATTCTTTGCATATTCGATGGCGTCTGATACCATAGTAGGCCAATAATAACCCATACGTCGAATACGGTCTTGAAGTTTTGGTCCAGGCTGATGTGCTCCATAAATTCCATCATATGCTTCACGAATAATTTATTGAGCCTCGTCACCGGCAACACATCGAAGAAGTAAACCATCATAGGCTCGACGATATAAGGTCTTTGTTGTATGATTATAATAGAATCGGAGTGATCGTCGTCTGATAGATGCTGCCTCACTCGGATCATCCTGAAGAATATCATACAATACGAAATCTAAGAAAGGAAGTGTCCAATCCGTATCCGTATTTTGATTCTCGACCGAATTACTGAAGATGAATTCCATGCTGGAATCAGATGAAGATGATAAAGATTTACGACTAAATCCAAATCCTCTTGTTGTGTTGACGTCATGAGATATTGATTCTTCAATGTCAACTGGAAGTCCTAGGGTCAGGTTATTTTCAAGATGAAATAATTCTCGATTGCGAACAATAATCATTTGTTGTCGTCTAATTGGAATAGCCAACACCGCTGCAAGATTAGCTAGAGCATCAGCTTCTGTGTTACATGCTCGCCTAACATGTTCAATGAAGAATTCTTCAAACGAAGAAGCCATAATTATAGCTGATCTATGATAAGGAACCAGATCTTGATGGCGGACTTCATAAGTACCCCTTATCTGATTGACAATGAGTTTAGAGTCTCCGTACGCCTCCAAATGTTGAATATTTAGATGTTTAGCGAGTTGAAGACCAATGAGTAATGCATTGTACTCAGCTACATTGTTTGAACACGGCTGATCGAGAGAATAAGCTCTTTGGATAGCAAGACCTTCTGGCGATTCAAGAACGATTCCAACTCCAGCGACAATATCACCATTAGGACCTATCCTTGAAGCTCCATCAAAGAATAGACGCCAAGTAGGATCTTCTTCAGCAATTTGGTTTGAATCTAGGACTTCATCTGGAATTTCGTCATAGAGTTTTGAATCTTCTGGAATTGAATGAGCAGCCAGAAAATCAGCTAAAGCTTGTCCTTTGACTGACTTCTGAGGAATATAATGCATGTCATACTGAGTAAGTAGGATTCCCCAGTTAGCTAATCGAGAATTCAAAACACTGGGTTTCTTCATCATGATCCGTATAGGATTGATCCTGGAGATGATCCTGGAGATGACATGAATAGTCTGGCCAATGATATAATGTCGTGTCTTCTGAACAGCGAACATCAAGGCTAGATATTCTTTTTCGACCAGTGAATATCGAGGTTCAGCTCCGGTCATAGTACGACTGAGATAGTAGATGGCTTGTTAATGACCATTTTGATTCTTTTGAGCGAGTAACGCACCCAATGAATGACTCATTGCTCGAGTATATAGGAGAAATGGAATTCCTGAAACGGGAGGTACCAATACTGGAGGGCTCATCAGATATTGTTTTATATCATCGAATGCTTTCTGACATTCATTATTCCAGACAAAAGAAACACCTTTCTTCATAAGTTTGTTGAATGGTCTGTAGCGTCCTGATAAATTAGAGATGAATCTCCTGATATAAGCGATCCTTCCTTGAAATCCTCGTAGCTCTTTTAAGGTGCGTGGAGGACGCATCTCTTGGATGGCTTTGATCTTCTCGGGATCCACGTGTATACCTTCAGAGGTAATGACGAAGCCGAGAAATTTACCACTAGAGACGCCTAAGAAGGACTTAGTAGGGTTCATCTTTAATTGATGCTTACGCATTAGATCAAATATAGACTTCAAATCTTGGATATGATCCTCCTTTTGTCGACTTTTGACTGCAATATCATCAACATAGCATTCGACTATTTTCCGCAAATGTTAACGGAATATAGTGCTCATAGCTCGTTGATAAGTTGCTCCTACATTCTTGAGACCGAATGGCATAACTGTATAACAGTATGTACCGATCGGTGTTCTGAAAGAAGTGTGCTTCTCGTCATCTGGAAACATTTTAATCTGATTGTATCCAGAATACCCGTCCATGAATGACATCCGTTCAAATCTACAGGTATTATCAATCATGACATCAGTGATTGGTAGAGGGAATTCGTCTTTAGGACATGCCGCATTGAGATCGCGGAAGTCTATGCATACTCTGATCTTGCCAGTCTTTTTAAGGACAGGAACTATGTTAGCCACCCAATCGGGATATTGTTCCTCTCTAATAAACCCGGAGGTTATGAGTTTATTGACTTCAGCTTCAATTGCATCCATAATGTCTGGACGAAATCGTCACTGTTGTTGTTTGACTGGTTTAGCATTCGGCAAGATATTGAGCTTGTGAGTTGCAATTTGTGGATCAAGTCCTGGCATATCTTCATAACTCCAAGCGAAGACATCGATGTAGTCACGAATGAGTTTGATCATGTCTTGCTTATCAGTTTCAGAAAGACTTTCACTGATGAATATTGGTTTGGGAGATCCCTCTTCACCAACATCTATTTGAACAAGTTTGTCTTCAGTCGGAGGTTCTTTTTGCTCGAAACGGAACTACCATTGATTATCTAATCTTTGGGCCCATTGTTCTGATTCAGGTGAGATTTCAAACTCTTCTTCGTCTTCATCACTTTCTTCAGAATGGTCAATAGAAACCATATTGGAAGACAGAAGGTTGCAATAGAAGTCACCGATACTCGTATCGGAATCCCAAGAAGTGGTACTAGAAGAATCAGATCTCTTATCTTCGTCAGACTCGGGATCTTCATGGATAATATTGATAAAAGGAGTAGGAGCTATATAGCCCAATCCGCATTTCATCCTTCCATATTTCAGAGGAGGAATACGAACATGCATTTTTCTTTCCTTTCCACTATTGAGGCCAGTCCTGAAGTCATAGACCATATTTTTGATGATGTCTTTAGGTTGCTGACTATAACGACGTAGTTGTAATCTTCCAGTATCATCATTTTTGTCTTCATCTTCTAAATCAGAAGGACTTTGGGGCCCTTTATAGAAGAATATTGGAATGTCTCCTGGCTTTCTGCTGGAAACTAGAAAGTATGAAGATTGTACAGGTTCTAGGGATACATCTGTATGAACAGTCTGTACAACCCCTATGGTTATTGCGTTCAAGTCATCTAACAAATGTAAATAACTATGAACATAATTACACACATCAGCATACTGCAAAGATGGAGACTTTTTATTAAATGTAAAAGCAGCAGTATTTATATTGGGAGAAGGCTGAGCCTTAGAGATTTTAGCCAAGTCAATGACTGAAGGGGGAGAAGAAGAACGAGAAGAAGTGTTGTTTCGATTAAGATCGATAACAAATGGCTCAGAAGAGGTGAGCTCCCTTGAAGTTTGAGATGGAAGAATAATCCGCCCTCCAACTGGAATTAGCAGAGTATCCTGTTTCATATGTGGAGATGCAGGAATTGCAGTACGCCCACTGACAGGAATAATCATTGTGTCTTGAGCAAACGACTGAGGTAACGGAGAAATTCGTCCACTCACCGGAATGATGAAAGAACCTTCTTCAGAGAGTTTGGGAGATTGTTACTGAGTAGTTCGACCTTTAACAGGAATTATTAAGGTCTCACTTTGTGAATCCTCTTTCTCCATAGCTTGTATAACCCTTGTATACTCTTCTTTGTACATTCGGGAATCATTGAAATAAGCTTCAACCCCATGGAAGGGATTTATATCAGCAACTTCTTTTTGTACTCTTCCATTGCTATCAATGTATTTAAAACACTGATGAAGAGTAGAAGGCACCACATTATTTTTATGAAGAAAGGGCCTCCCCAGAAGAAGATTATAGGATCCCACGATCTCAATCACATAGAAAGTGACTTTGGATTTGAAATCACCTATTTGAAGCTTCAGATGAATCTTTCCCAAAGGCTCGCTTCGGCTTTGATTGAACCCCAGGATAGTAGTAACCGTCTTGGAGAGTTTGTAAAGAGGGATTTTTAGTTCATCCAATAAACTCTTTGGCATGATGCTTATAGCAGACCCTGGATCAATGAGGATACGATCTATCTTCATCGTATCGATATAACCAGTGTAGTAGAGAGGCCGATCATGTCGATTATCCTCCAGTAGCATGTTGTCTTGTGTAAAGGTGATATTTGGGATAATCTCCAATATACTGTTGCAATGTAAGCAAGTGGCAGGTTCTGCATCTGGCTTCTTCAATTGTGCAAGACAAGAGTCAGCTTGTAGAAGTGCTTCACTTAATGTCTCCCGAGTCTCTTTGGAAAGACGTAGAAGTTCAAAGAGGGACATTCTAGCTGGAGTATTAGCAAGCTGAGCTAAAATGTCGAAATTATAAGGCTTCTGAAGTCCAAGAGGAGAGGACTTCTTGATTGGCTTATCAAACCGAGCCTGTTGTTTGCCTTTCTCCAGAGCTATAGGCTTGGGAGGAACAGGTTTAGTGGATGATTCTTCTTCAGGAGGAACATTAGAAGCATCTTTATCAGCTGGAAGGATATCAAGAGGATCCTCAGGATTCTTGGAATAATCCTTTAGATAAGGTTTCCCCGTTCGAGTAGCACTAACAAGTGCTTCTTCTTTCTCTTTTGGCTCTGTGTCAGGAATAGATCCAAGAGAAGTCATATGACATGACTTAATCTTTCTAGCCTTCTTGGACTTTCGAGAAGTAGTCTTTTGAGGAGAAGGCGATTCAAAATCTGCCACTAGATCAGGATGGATCCACATGATTTCCCCTGTTTCCAAAGTGATTGGCACTAATCCTTCAGACTTTGGAGGAGGAATGTTCACTATCTCAAGAGTTGCCTTGGGAATAGGAACGATCCCACTTTCAAGGAGTTGAGGAGGGAAATCTCCGAATTGCATAGAGACGACGTTGGAGGTGACGGTCTTCTCTTTTGGAGTAAGAGAGATAGCTCCAGATTTAATCATTTCTTGGATCTTTCCTTTCAGTACATAACATGTACGAATTGTATGACCCAGCATTCTGTGATATGGGCAGTATTTGGGATGATCTGTTTTATCAGCTTCATCAGGTTTCTTGATCTCAGGTAATTGTATCTTATTACCTTTCAGCAGACATTCAAAGATACCAAGGACATCGTCGTCATCGAAAGAGTATTCTTCTTTGGGGCGAGGTGTTCTTGGTTGTTGAGTTGTAGGAGTTTGAACAGTTGATACATCTTTACTCTGAAGATTAACTTCAAGAGTTTCTTTTTCCTTGCGAGCATTGTTTTTATTGTTAGTACCTTGACCTGTTTCTTTAGGAGTCATCTGCACTCCTAAACCTTTGAAGGTTTCAGCACTAATTTCTGCGGCCTTGGCACTAACTATAAAAGAAGGCCAGTCTTGGAATTGAGTGGATCCTGTCCACATGCTGATAATTGGCAACAAGTTTGATTTGCATGTGTCGATGGTGACAGCATCAGGAGTTCCAAGAGGCATCTTCAGAGCTTCTCTTCTAAACCGTTCAATGTACTCTTCTGTAGTTTCATTATTTTTCTGCTTGATTCTAATAAGAGCAGACATAGTCATGTCATTGAGCCCTTCATAGAACCGTTCAAGAAACATCTGTTTGAAACCGGAAAATGAGGTAATGCTCCCATCTGGGAGACTTCTATACCATTCATAAGCCGTTCCCTTGAGACATCCAACAAACACCCGAGTAAGGAGGGCGTCGCTTGGTTGCAGCTGATCAATCATTACTTCAAAGTGATTAATAAACTGACTTGGAGAAGTGGTTCCATCATAGAATGAGATAGTAGGAGGCTTGTATTTAGGAGGATACGATACTTGCTTCCATTCTATCGGATAAGGTTGTTTGATGCCTAACCTTTGTAAACCATCTTTCTGTTTGAATGTCTCGAATTGAGTTTTGAGATTCCTCAATTCTTCATTAACAACTCCGGAAGATTGTGGAGTTGTAACTTGTAGAGAATAGTTGGGAGGAGGAACATTATTGTAAGCACTACCCCCAGCTCCAGAGAGACTAGGGTTTGGTTGAGCTGGTCCAGGAGTATTGGATTGTACTGCTGGAGAAACTTGTACTGGACTCATATCAGTGTCAGTTGGTATGGCATCTGGTACAGTCTGTCAATTTTACATCTGTGTTGCCATGAGTTCATACATCGACTTCATAGTATCAGCCATAGACTTCATTTGTTGTTCCAAAGAAGCAATTCTTTGATCTTGAGGAGTCAAGGAAGAAGAAGGTTCATCAGTATTCCCATCAACCATATAAGTCGTGACTGTACGAGGAATTATTGATGAACTGGTGGATGTTGTTTGTTCTGAATCATTGCTTTGTGCATCAAAGTCAATTATAGGAGAACTACTCCCAGTAGGAAGAGGTGGAAAGTTAGATTCTCCAAGGAATTCAGAATCATCTTCAGAGATCAAATTTTTTTGACTAGAGGCCAGGACTCTTTCTCTGGTATTTCTATATACTCCATCTGGACTATCAACTCTACCCCCAGCATCCCGAGAGGTCATATTGACAGAAGCAAACAAAGGCTCATCTTCATCAGGCATAGGTTCACACTGAATCCGATTGAAGACAGATTGTCGTTTTGTTTGACATCTGCATTGCATTGTGACTCTTGGCTGGAAGTCACATTCATGATCAACATGGTCATAAGCCATTGATTGACATCTGTATTGAATTATGACTCTTGGATAGAAGTCACATTCAGCATGGTCCTTTGTCACAGAATTACTCTTTCTTTTCTGTTGAAGATATTCTCATAAATCTGTTTGTGAAGATTGAGGAGTATATTTCATGTTCTTAGGTCTTGATGGCTCTTGATTATATAGAGAATGATTAATATGAGCCACATAATTTCTTACATACTCTGCATCTGGATCTTTTATCCTTTTTTCCAACTGATATGGTTTCTTAACACCAGAAATGTTAATTTTTGTTCTTAGATCAGTTGGAGGTAACACATTGGTTTTGGAAACATGGAGTTTTCCTTCCATTGATCTGGATATTTGCAGAGAAGGAAGAGTTGAACCACCCCCTTGATTAAGAGTTGGTAACAGACCTTTTCTAGACAAATTCTGTGCCCAATTCGAAGAAGTCATAGAAGAAGACATTAAAGAATGTTTTTTCTTAGACTCATTCAAGTTTTGAGACATAGAATGTCCAGAAGGAAGAGTAGTCAAAAGACCATCTCCTTTTCTTTGACTAACAAAATTGTCAGTCAAAGCTGTTCCTGAAGTAAAGACTACAGGAGCAGAAGAAACAACTAAAGAGTTATTCCTTTTCGAAGGGACTTTGTGTGGAAGACCACCCCCAGTTCTAGTAGAACTTGGCAAAGAAGAAGAGATAGCTAAAGAGCTATTCTTCTTAGATGAAATACATGCTGAAACAGGCTTGGTTAAAGAACCAGTGCTGTTGGCATGACTTTTGACTTTAAAAATACACGCTGGAACAGATTTGGCTAAGGAGCCAATATTGTTAGCGTGATTGTTGATTTTAGAATTACACACTGGAACAGACTTGGCTAAGGAACCAGTGCTGTCAGCGTGACTTTTGAGGTTGAAATTGCACGCTGGAACAGATTTGGCTAAGGAGCCAGTACTGTCAGCATGACTTTTAACTTTGGAGACACACACTGGAACAGATTTGGCTAAGGAGCCAGTATTGTTAGCGTGATCTTTGATTGCTGTCATCTTCGAGCGCACAAGAGTGTGTGTGCTTGCAGTAGAGTTCTTGCCAGTGTTAGGAGTAGACACTGTGGCAGAGACTTCACCATTGGCTGCCAACTGATTCTTAGGGACATAGATAGAGTGTCCCTTCGACTTGGCAGTGATGATGGAGGCTGTAGCGGGCTTACCACTCTTAGCCCGCTGCATTTCTTCGTAGGCGAGTTGATCGAATTTGATCGTCATCACCTTCTTCGTCGAGCCGATTGACGAAGTGTCGTATTGAGTTGTTGCCATCTCAGAAGAGGAGATGGTTTTCCCCAGCAGAGTCGCCAATTTATTTTCCATAAATAAATTCCTTTATTTATTGTGTATCTGGGAAAATTACAACTGCGGGAATCTGATCTAGAAGACGATCACTTTATCCCTTGGACTTATGCGAAGAAGAAAAGCTCTCAAAATTTTGACAGTAGATAACTTTGTATCTGTACAATGAATGAGAAAAAGAACTCTATTTATAGAGTCAAAAAAATAATAACTGAAAAGATAACTGTCTTCACAGCCTGTGCTTAGTTGAAAATCACGCAGGATTTAACATACGCAAGGTTGTGAGCAGTTACTGGACGTGGCCTGTAACTGTTGGACACATGGCAATCATGCATGAGTCGTGTACAAGTTACAGGACACGCAGGCGAGAGATCAGTGGCATGGCTGCCATGTACTCCAATTTGATAAAATCCACGCAGACTTGTTGAAGACGAAATCCACGCAGACTCGGGGTAGAAAGCTTCAAAATCCACGCAAACTTGGGGCAAGAAGCTTCAGGATCCACGCAGACTTGAGGCAAAAAGCTTCAAAATCTACGCAGACTTGAAGAAGAAAACTTCAGAATCCACGCAGATTTGAGGGAAAGCTCAAAAAATATGCATACTTGAGATAGGACTGCCAGCTGTCTTGATTCAGCGTGCCTCGACTGACACGAAATCTCTGACAGTGATTGCTTTTGTCAGTCGTATTAAATGACAAGAAGCTCTTTTGGTACGCCAACTTGACGAAGGTTGAGTCTTGCTGAAGAAGATTTCGAAAATCACGCAATAGACGGCTGTGATCTCTCGAATTCTGTGCATACGTGGCATACGAAGAGACATTATTCGACTGTTGTGCTGTCAGTCATAATTACTCTCTGACAAATGATGAGCTGTCTCCCCAGCGTGATTTGTAAATATTGTCTGGATCAACTGAGCGTGACTTTTGACTCTGTCCTGATCAACTCAGCGTGACTGTCATTTTTAAAGGCCTACAGACGGGTCGGGCCTAAGCGGGCTCGGGCCGGGCCTGAGCGGGCCGAGTTTTAGCTGTTTTTTTATTTTTTTTCCATTTTTATCATCTTAACCTAATATATAAGGTAATGTAGTTTTTGAACACCCAACTAATAAGAGAAATTGATTATAGCAGTGGGTTTAAAGTTCCAGTTTGGCAGGTCCTGGGTTCGAATCTTGCTACATACAAAAAATTTTTCTAAAAGAAAAAAAAATTCTTTACGGGCCGGGCCGGGCCGGGCCGGGCCGGGCTCGGGCTGGGAGGGAGAGGCCCGACCCGACCCGTTGGGGGGTAGGGGGCCGGGCCGGTTCGGGCCTCGGACGGGCCGGGCCGTGCTTTAAGGGGGGCGGGCCGGTCCGGGCCTGGGTCGTGCTCGGGCTAGACCGGCCCATTATACACCATGAACCCTTTATCTTCTCTTTAGCGTTATTTGAAGACTAGAGACACGACAATATTGACAACTGTTTGTGGCTGTTTCTACTGACACACAACAACGATCTCCACTAGTTCGCAGTGTACGATTGACCATGACGTAGGATGCCACTTCTTATCTCCTTAGCGTGATTCTAGGCGTGATTCAAGGCTGGAGACGTGAATAATAGTTGTTTGTGGTGTGCGCCTACTAACATGTGATAGTGAGCGACTTCCACTAACTCTCTGGTAACTTTAAAAGAATCAACTTTAATTCTTCGTAACAGGTGACAATGTGTCACGTGCTTCGAAGCTAGTGCACACAAAGTCAAACCTAACATTTATGAGTCGTAGACAGTAATTGGTAAATTATAAGGGCACAGCATATTTTACTCAGGGCTGTCCAAGTGTTAGTTTTTTATTATTTACAAGTTTGCCACTGAAAAAATTATTCAGGGCGATCCAAGTGGTAGGTATAAAAGATAATGAGGACTGCCAGGAATTGTGGCAGTCCTGAAAGTAATGAGGACTGCCACAATTCCTGGCAGTCCTAGAAGTAATAAGGACTGCCAGGAATTGTGGCAGTCCTGAAAGGGACATGCTCTACAACAGGACTGCCACAATTTCTGGCAGTCCTAGACATATTGAGGACTGCCAGAAATTGAGACAGTCCTGAAAGATACTTGCTGTACAGCAAGTTCCTTTCAGGACTGCCACAATTTCTGGGCAGTCCTAAAGTCGACATTCCCGAATGAAAAAAATATATTAGGGTTTATTTCAATCTTGATAATAGAGTGAAATATGCATTTTAGGATTTATTTCCATGCATTCTTTGTGAGGAAAGAAGTATTTAACCTTTATTTTCATACATTTTAGGGTTTATTTAATTTTTTGGGTGCCATCGAAATTGGGAAAGAGAAGGAAACTAGGGTTTTGATGGAGATGGTGATGATGGAAACGGTGGAGAAGAAGAAGATGATGATGATGAGAAAAAAACTAGGGTTTTGATGAAGATGTGAGAATGGAAATGGTGGAGAAGAAGAAGATGGATAGAAGAAGAAGAAGAAGAAGAAGAAGAAGAAAGCTAGGGTTTGTGAAGAGAGAGAGTGGAGAAGAAGAAAATCGACAGCCCCTGAATAGAAAATTTGTACAGCCCGAGTAAAAGTTCCTCAAAGCCTGGCTAGCCCTAATCCTGGCTAGCCCCAAGTAAAAAAGGCTGTGCCCTTATAATTTGCCCAGTAATTCTGTGTGCAGACAACAAATTAAAATAGCATAATGAGGCAAAAATAGTAAAGTTTTGCATATCTTCTGCGTGCTGAGAGACAAAAAATTGGGTTTTGCGTATCCCCTGCGCCGAAGCCCGGGAAGCCTATACATACCTTGAGACTTGTGCCATTTGAAAGGATCGGAATTGAAAATCGAGGATCAAAAAAATTGAGAGCTCGTGCCTTGCTTGTTGCTTAACTCTTCTCCATGGTGTTTGAGAGAAAAGGTTAGCGAGGTCTCCCCCATCCTTGCATCCGATCGTCCAAAGGATTAAAGAAGTCAACCTCAGGCTTGATCTCTACTGCTATCACTCTCCAAATTTTTATTATTTTTCTTGTACTTAGAACTCCTCAAATGTTAGGATTCTTTTGTACTAAGTAAGTTTTCAATATACGAAAGAGCGAGCCTCACATAGCCCTTTATAATCGTGCTCTTCATCTTTTGAAAAATAGAAATAAAGATAACGATTTTGTTGGGGATGACCTTCTCTACCAATGAGAAGGTAGTGGCGCATTACCACGGTAGGAACTCTGTAACATTTGTTGGTCGTTGAGTTCGATCAAAAAGCCTATGAAAAAATGCTCTCCGAAGGATGCCATTCACCGGCATCAAAGCCAAACAAGAGTCATCGTTCTTGGCTTCCCAAGACACGGTATTCCTACCCTAACGTCACTGATGACAAGAGGGAGGATATGACGGTCTTTGATGATAAGGCCCAACACACTGACAATGCTATGCACAAGCTCCTCATTTATGGCTGCGTGGATGAAATGGACATGCCAGTACGCCGTCCAAGGAAAGGAGGTTACGACGCTCTTGTAACAAGATTCACACGAGTTAAGGCGACATTGGTAGAAGAAAGCAACATGATGCCAAAGAGTTCACTAATAAGCGCC
Source organism: Iris pallida (assembly GCA_029216955.1). Lineage (NCBI taxonomy): Eukaryota > Viridiplantae > Streptophyta > Magnoliopsida > Asparagales > Iridaceae > Iris > Iris pallida. The sequence goes on from JANAVB010013398.1 coordinate 15,051,186, forward strand.
CATCCAAGCCTCAATGCAAATTTTGGCGTAGAGGCCAATACTCTGTACAGAAACTCTAGAAATATTTCTATTTCTAGCATCTTTCCAACTGCAAAAATGCTAGTGCAAGGCCCATGTGCTTTGAAAAGAAATCGTTTCTGAAGAAGTCAACCAAAGCAGAATCCGTGCCCAGAAACAAAAGAAGCTTATGACAACGTAGAGTCTATGTAGAGGCCATTATTTTCTACAGAAGTTATAGATTCAGACATCTGTGTCCAGATCCTTACTACACTTCTTAGCATGCGCAGAGGTGATCAGTTATCAAAGCTCTGTGCCAATAATAAGCTCCACTGAAGATCGTGTGCACATAATATGGAAAATTATACCCCATACAGGACCAAGGCAGAGATGACAGTACTTTTATCTGCGCCCAGAGGCCAGTGTTAGAAATTTATTGTACCCTGTGATTCATGAGATGAAGAACATAATAAAAATTACGGAAGCGTACCTTAATCCATTGCTAGGCTTGATGGATCTTTAAGCGGTCATCCTTTTATGAGGTTCGATCTTCCAACTTGCAACGACCCTTAATGACAAAGAGAACCCGAATCCTTTGTCCCTCTCTTTCTGTTGACGGAGATGCAGAAGAGAAAAAAGAGAACCTCTCTTTTGGTGGCCGTATAAGTTGGGGACCATAACCCTAATGAATACATATATTTCTATATTTTGATATTTCTAATTTGGCCCCTCATCAAATTAGATTTATCTCCGGTATCTACACATTAATTCCATGACAATTATACCCTTAAGCCAATTTCCAAATAGACCACTTTAATTTGGCTTAATTATTTAGATAGCCCAACATAATTAATTTTACACGTGTGGCCCCTATTATTGAATAATTCCAACAATCTTCCACTGGGCCACATATGTAACATTATAATTGTGTAAACCTTAGTGAGCTCATAAATTGCTATCTTAATCCTTAGGGTATATCTGGACAATCTCGTGTATTAACCATATCAACATAGGATCAAAGCGGCATTCGTCACATATAGCGTAACTAAACCATCAATGGTCACATATACCAATATAGCTAAACGACATAGATCAATCATGGATGCGTAACATAGAAATTAAACGTAATGTGATCAATACATGTCTATTTTCAACTGGTCCTCCTTAACTTTAGTGAGATCAAATACTTTAACATAATGAAAACAGAATGAACTGAATTTTTCATATATCTGACCAGATAAATATCCAAAATACTTTAATACATAAATGTGTCCAAAACCAAATAGCATCCAAATACATAAAATACAAACTCCCACTCTATTGCCATATTCTTAATTAAGATAACACCCATATGAGCAGTATGCTCATGAAAGACCCTGGGTGATAATGCTTTTGTGAGCGGATCCGCTAACATGGAGTTTGTCCTAATGTGCTATATGGACGCTTTTACCATTCTGAATTCTTTCCTTCACAACTAAAAATTTTATGTCAACATCCTTTGACTTATACAAGTTTTTGTTGTTATTAGAATACAGTACTGCTAATTTATTGTCACACCATAATTTAAGTGGTCTTTCAGCACTACTGTAGGCGCAGCCTTATGACAAAATTTCGCAAGCATATTCCCTGAATGGATGTCCCACAGCATGTTATAAACCTTGCTGTCATGGTGGAAGAAATTATGAGTGCATGTTTGACACTCATCCTAAGTATATCTCCATTAGTCAGCATAACCTGATGTGGATCTCCTACTGTGTTGGCATCCAACAAAATCGGAGTCGGAATACCTTATGATCTCCAGAATTATCCAATCTCCTACAATGATCCATCCATATTTGCTTAAATATCTGCCTAACATCCTAATATGTACGCAATATCCTGACGCGTACATACTTGAGCATACATTAGACTCCCTACAACTGATCATGAACGAAAAATCTATTATATTTTCTTAATTTCAAGGCTATTCTTAGGGCACTAATTGAGACTAAACTTGTCTCCTTTAGTGACTGGGGTGTCACCTGGTTTGCATTCCTGTATGCCAAATCTGTTAAGCACTTTATCGATATAGCTCTTTTGTGATAATCCAAGAATTATTTGAATTCCTAATACAAAAGAGGCGCTACCAAGATCTTTCATCTCAAAGTTATTTGATAGAAATTTCTTAGTGTCATGCAATATGCCTATATCATTTATGGAAAGCAGTATGTAATCAACATACAAAACCAGAAAAATAATTTTACTCCCACTAAATTTGTGATACACACAATCTTCAACAACGTTAACCTCAAAACCAAACGAGGTAACAACTTGGTAAAATTTATAGTACCACTGACGAGAAGCTTACTTGAGTCCATAAATGGATTTTGTCAATTTGTAAACCATATTATTTGGATCTTTCGACACAAAGTTTTCTGGCTGCATCATATAAATAGTTTCGTCAATGTTACCATTGAGAAACGTCGTTTTGACATCCATTTAATGTAACTCAAGATCAAAATGTGCAACATGTGTTATGATTGTTTTAAAGGAGTTTTTCAAAGATACCGAAGAGAAAAACTCTTTAAAATCAATCCCAAAATTTTGAGTAAAGTCACTAGTTACAAGACATACTTTATACCTCTCCACATGACCCTTCGAATCCTTCTTGGTTCTAAATGTCCATTTACAACCAATGGATTTCATACCTTTTGGTAATGGGACAAGTTCTTAAACTTTATTGTCTTGCATGGACTTATACTCCTTATTTATTGTATCAATCCACTTTGAGAACTGGAACTTTTTATGGCCTGACGGAAGTTGATCTAGTAGCAAGCAAGATTAGCTCGATGGAGATGCTGCGACATTCGAAGAGAAATTTAGATGGTTTTAATATATCATTTCCAATGATTAAGGAGCAAATTAAGTGGATACAAATTGTCAAAGAACTTAACAAGATGATCATACTGTACAGGTACTGGAAGAAAAGGATATCAAGATCCTAAGAAAGGAAATGATTCTAAAGGCCCAACCTTTTCCCTTCTTTGACAGGTCATTCCTTCGACAAAGGTAGCACAAGACTAAACAAAAATGCCAAAATAATAATAATTAAAATAGCTTAAAACTAACAAAGGCGGAAGATGTAATTACTATCGGAATGATCACCATCACCAAGCTCTTCTTCTAAGTCATCATCATCCGCTTCCTCCGGGTCATCAGGCGGTTGCTGGACCAGGTTGCAGCCGAGCCACCGGTCGAGGCGACATGGCAAAGGGCCAGGCGCCGACACGCCAAGCCCAGTGCCCCAGCTTTCAGAGATCCACTCCTTTCGCCACCTTCCCGTTGCCACCTTCCCGTCCACCTGGAATCTCGCCATCACCAGCGATCGGGCACGGCCAAGGCATCCAGAGCTGAAACCATCAATTTTCATAGGTTTGGAGTAAATAATTAAGGAGAATGAGGACCAGTGGAGAACTTTTAGGGTTTGAGAAGATGGAATGGGAAAATAGAGTTTCGAACAGGATTTTAGGGAGATTTTAGAGAGAGAGCGATAAGAGAAAGAGCTAAAGAAAAAAAAAGGGAAAAATTATGGTAAGAGATAGAGAGAGATATGGAGGAGAGAGAGAGAGAGAGACTTTGGGTTTGAGAAGTTGGGGATGAAGAGTTCTGGGATAAAGAAATGGGGAGTGTGCGCTAAAATGAAATTATTTTGGGAACAATACATTTTAGGACGGCATTTTAAAAGTATCGTCTTTTATTATTTAATATTAGATGACATTTTGATAATGTCGTTGAATTTATGACTACGACATTTTTAAAAAAATGTCATAATTGATGATAAATATTTTAATATCATGACATGTTTTAGTAAAGTGTTATAAAATTTTTTAATTAATGACACTTATTTAGAAAGTGTCGTCAATAAAGTGTCGTTATTAAGCATTTTTGTTGTAGTGCCACAGTCTTCCTCACGTTCCTAAAGAAATATGACAATATTATCCGAAATTATATTTCTCTTTTCTCTGGTGGACCATCTTAATTTTACCGGTTCTTGAGGTTGTTGAGTTTGTTCCTTATGAATAATTACCTTATCTTGAATGGGGTGCTGCTACGTTTTCGTTGTTAAGGTATCTCAACAACGACTTATAGAGGTAATTCGACATTGTCTTATTGAGACTCCGAATTTACTTCTTGATCATGACAGGTATAGAATCCTGCACATCGTCAAAAGTGATAGTAGGAATCGTAATTAATTCCTTCTCAAAGATAATGATCCTGACTTTATTTCTCCCCCAAACTCAACATCCTCAAAAATTGTTTCACTTCTCGTCTCAAATTTTTTTTTTGTGCAGGATCATATAATTATTAACCCCTTGATTTGTCAGGATAGCCAATAAAGTAGTTGCTTACAATTGAACTTTGGTCTGTATTTCCTTTACACATTAATATAGATATTAAAGTCTATAAAGTCAATAAAATACAAATCTCATCAGACACAAGTCGTTCAACTCTATTTCTAGAGATGTGACCTAATCTCTTATGTCATAATAAGGCTAAACACATTTATTATTAATTTTACGTTTAGTACCACATGACTCCACTTGTAAGGTTTCATTGTAAGATGCAATAGTTTCAAGTGAATATAGGTTATCATAAACCTTAAGAGAAACGTTACCAATAATATTTGGATTTAAAGATAGACTAAACTTACTATTTCCAAATGAACAATGATAACCAGATTTGTTCATTAAGGAAACTGAAACTGAATTTCGTCTAAAAGACGGTACAATAAAGTGTCTATCAAATCCAAATAATAATCGGTTCCTAAAAATAACCTAAAATGTCCTATTGTTTTTACTTCTACCGATTTGCCGTCACCCACATAGATGTATCTTTCACCATCAATTGGCTTCGGTAGCTCAGACAACCTTGTCTATAAACACTAATGTGGGTAGTAGCACCAGAATCTAACTATCACGTGTTTTTAGGTACTAAATCTAAATTAACCTCAGAACAGACCAAATTTAGAAATGTACTTTTCTTTATACGACATGCGTGGTACTTTGTATATTTCTTCTTTATGTGTCTTGGTTTGTCACAAAAGAAATAACCTTTAGTTTTTATATTGTTGTTTCTTTTGAGCTGGACCCTTAGCAGCTTCTGTATTATTTTTTTTTGCCCTTAAAGTTTATCCTATTAAACATAAAAATTAAATTCGTATTGGCAGATATTATAGCAACATTAACTGAAAAGAGAACAAAAATAAATAAACAAATATGCTCTAATTAATAACCAAAGAATAAAATATAGTCAAACAAATTCAAATAATGGTGAACCCCATCTCAAGATACCTAGTACATCATTAATATCAAGTCTTTGGACAGTGATATTAACTGCAAGTGGTACTCTTGGTGTAATGATCAAACGTTGACAATAAGCCATGTCAAATAATAAGCCTATCTTCGGATCGGGTTATTATTCACATGTAAATATAATTGTCACACATTTATCACCACAAGTATGTGTCCAATTCGGCCAAATATTAATCTTCCTTTGGGCCGGCTAATACCCGCATGAATTTATACATACAAACATCAAACATCCCTCATAGACTATCTACGCAAGAGAGGTCACTTTGGCGACATCTTGTTTCAATGGATCTATTTAGAATATTAGACGACTATTGCTAGTCACAAAAGGCACAAATTTTTTTTTTTTAATGTTGACTAAATTTTACAAAACTGATTCATGTCCAAAACTTTATGTACATGCATAATTAAAATATTACAACTCAAATAAGATAATCATAAGCATGTGAATCTCTTTACATGATTCAAACAAATATTCTTAACTTGACTAAACTGAGCATTGTCAACATAATAAAATTCACGTAATATTTTACTGAAGATATGGACTAGTAGATTGCTTCAAATAACCCATAAAGATTATATTAAAATAATCTGCTGAAGATATGTACGTCAATAGATTACATCAAATATATGACTTAGAACATAAATTTATTGGAAACTAAATTTATGCCAAACATAAAATTGTCTATATTTGATTTCAATTTGTCCTCCAATGATCAACTTAGATTGGAAAACACTCTAAATTGAGTAACACCAAATATCTATCAGCATGAGTAATTGGAATCTAACCGACATTCCATATTATCACATGTCCAGCAATAAGCATATTCATGCATATTTAATATAATGGAAAATTTCTACGGTCATTATCACATGCGTCCATATCTCATAATTAAGCATGAATAGAGAGGTCATTATTGTACATAAATAAAAATTTCTATCAAGATTCCCTTAATATGCCAATCAAATCAATGGAAAATTGACAGCAAACTAATGTTAACATTTAAGATACAAAATTACTTCTGTGGCTAAAATACGAATTCACTTCTGTGGCTAAAATACGAATTTATTCAAGATGCATACAAACCAATGTTAACATTTATTATGGCCGTACCTACCAAATCAATATAGTAGCAGTAGCATAATAACAACAGGTTAGCCTTAAAAGTTTGCACCAATAATGCTTAATTGAATTCGTATTTTTCAAAGATGAAAAATTCATGAATGAAAGCGTTCAGGAAAGAAAAATTCATGGACACCTCAAGTAGCAGTAGCAAGAAACGTGAAGCATGCTAGCACGTTACTCTTTTGGTTTCGAAATCTTAAGCAATTGTTTACAAAATTCATGGACATCTGGAAGCAATTGAGACCGAATTCTTTATATATATATATATATATATATATATATATATATATATATATATATATATATATATATATAAATGCGTGAATAATAAAAGCTTCCATAGAATAATCAGAATCCTAAATAAAATTAGATCTAACGATCTAGGATTTCTAAACACCAACAAAAATTGAATCTGAAAATCTCAAACTCATGAATCAAACAAGGGTGGCTCTGATACCACTTGTTAAAAATTTATTGTATCATGTCGATTCATGAGATGAAGAACATAATAAAATTTGCGAAAGTGTGCCTTAATCTATTGCTAGGCTTGATGGATCTTAAAGCGGTCATCCTTTTATGGGGTTCGATCTTCCAACTTGCTGCAACCCTTAATGACAAAGAGAACCCAAATCCTTTGTCCCTCTCTTTCTGTTGATGGGGATGCAGAAGAGAAAAAAGAGAACCTCTCTTTTGGTGGCCGTATAAGTTGGGAACCATAACCCTAATAAATACATATATTTATATATTTTGATATTTCTAATTTGGCCCCTCATCAAATTAGATTGATCTCCGATATCTACACATTAATTCTATGATAATTATACCCTTAAGCCAATTTCCAAATAGACCACTTTAGCTTGGCTTACTTATTTAGATAGTCCAAAACAATTAATTTTACATGTGTGGCCCCTATTATCGAATAATTCCAACAGCCAGTCCTATGCACAAGAGCCAGAGTGGTGCATGAAGTAGTTAAAGTGCAAAACCTTTTGCCTTACCTTCTCGAATTGTACATTATGATCAATCAAAAGTGCAAAGAAAAAGAATTTTCTACCACAACAGAAGGACCCTCAGCAACATCATTATGCCAACATCACAATCAATTGCTGCTGCATGGAAATGACGGGAGTTTGACCGAGATAGTCGGTGTTTTGATGGCCACAAGCTTTTCTGCCAACCTGGCAACTACCTCGGAGGCAAACTCATGACGGGGAAGATGGGCTGCCTCTTGCCTCATGCTATATATCTTGAGGTCCTCCCAACCGAAGAAATAGTTCTGGGAGGTGTTGTAAACCTCCAATTTTTTTATATTTTTTATATTACCTAAAATAATAATTTTGTAATTTTTATATTTTATAACAATATATTATATTTATAAATATAGTCTTAGTCATGGTTATATTTTGTTATGCATGTTGACTAGAAAATATGGCATAGCTAGTGCAGTCATGTGCCATAACTAGAAAATAGTTGAAAGCCTCCAAATTATCTCTTTAGAAATAATATTTTTATTATTTAAAGTTTATTTATTTATTTGGTCATAATTTTAATATGAATATTCATTATCATTTGAGAAGGGATTTTGTACATAAATTTTATATTATATTGTGTAAAAAAATTATTTAATTATTTATTAATAAATACTATATATAAATAAAGTTTATAAGATACATAATTTTGATACAATAATTGATATATATATATATATATATATATATATATTTTTTTTTTTTCTCTTTTTTTTTCCAACGCGTGCGGGCTCAGTATAATCGTGTGTCCCACGCACACGATTCTTGGCCTGTCGTATGGAACGACTTTTGGAGTGCGGACGTAGTCCGTTGGCCTTGTCATCATCGCCGTGCACACGCACCCCGCGCACTCCACGCGTTCCAGAGCTCCGCTCGGCAGCACACCGTCTTTCGACGGCAGTTACTCAACACCTTGCTTTGCCCACGACGCCGAAGAGACGCCCTCGATGACTAGGGGTGACCGCCCGTACGACGGCCACTGGTTCCCTGCCATTTGCGACTACCGATTCCGCCCAGCCGTCCGTTCTATGCACACGACGTGCATATTGGCGACGATCGCCGACGCCCTTACGATCGAGCCTGCGATCGTTTATGGCGGACGTCTTCTCGTCGCCCTCAGCAGCGCCGTACGACGGACCGCGTAGTCGGCATTGTCGCTTATACACGTAGGCGAATGGTGCCGATTCCCCAATCCGTCGCACGACGACCGTGCACTGAGTTTGCTACACGGATGCCTCATTCTGCCCCACGCAGGCTCATTTCGTAGCCCTATATCGTCAGGCCTCCGACGTTGTGGATGCCCCGCATCGCACAGGCTAACTCATCATCGCCCCTATATATATATAGATATATATATATATATATATATATATATTTATATATATATATATATATATATATATATATATATATATATATATATATATATATGGAAAGCGGATCAAAAGCCCCCCTTATTTGATCCGCTTCTATATATATATATATATATATATATATATATATATATATATATATATATATATATATATATATATATATATATATATATATATATTTATATGGAAGCGGATCAAAAGCCCCCCCTTAGAAAACCCCCTAAAAACTCCTGTTACTCTAATCCATAATTTAATGTTAATATTAATGTTAATATTAATGTTAATGTTAATATTAATGTTAATATTAACATTAAACACTAAAATTTACATTAAATTTAACATTAAAATTAATATTAACATTATCATTAACATTAACATTAATATTAACATTAACATTAACACTAACATTAATATAAAAAAATAAAAAAATATTAACATTAACATTAATATTAACATTAATATATATATATATATATATATAATATATATATATATATATATATATATATATATATATATATATATATATATATATATATATATATATATATATATATATATACATATATAAAGGACGTTTGCGGAAGTTCTACCCTTGTTGCTTCTATCAGCTTATTGTGTTTGCCTTTTGGAAATTGTTAGTTATATATATATATATATATATATATATATATATATATATATATATATATATATATAACTATATATATATATAGTTATATATATATATATATATATATATATACAAGGGTGGAACTTTCGCAAACGTCCTTTATATATATATATATATATATATATATATATATATATATAAAAGGCACAAAATGCCGAAACCTATACAAGACGGCGCGAGTCGCGCAGACAGACCCCAAAAATAAACAAGCCGATCAGTGACGGGGGAACGCTCTGAACCGACACCAAAAATCCCCAGGGCGATGGGTCGAGCCATTACCACAAGAGTATGGCAGTGGCTCGAGGACAACGAGAGTTGATCTTGTGAACTAGTCTGCAATATATATATATATATATATATATATATATATATATATATATATATATATATATATATATATATATAAGGGCAAACATAATAAGCTAATAGAAGCAACAAGGGTGGAACTTCCGCAAACGTCCTTTATAAACATACATACATATATTTAAAGGACGTTTGCGGAAGTTCCACCCTTGTTGCTTCTATTAGCTTATTGTGTTTGCCTTTTGGAAATTGTTAGTTCACCACGCCAACACCAGGCAAGTATACCTTACCACTTTATTCTGATTATTTAATTTTTATTTTGTATATTTATTTTATATATATATATATATATATATATATATATATATATATATATATATATATATATAAAGGACGTTTGCGGAAGTTTCGCCCTTGTTGCTTCTATCAACTTGTTGTGTTTGCCTTCTAGAAATTGTTAGTTCACCATGCCACCACTAGGAAAGTATGCATTGCCACTTTATTCTGATTATTTAATTTTTATTTTGCATATTTCTGTTATTTATTTTCTTTAAACTGTGCTTCCAAGTCAACTTGGGGGCAAATGACTGCATTAGTCATTTTTATTATTCTTCTTTATTTTATGTATAACAACTTAGTTTTAGGAGACCGTTCCATTATTGTGATATATTTTCTGTTAGTAGCCAAGGAACATAGTCTGTCGTGGTCCGTGGTATAGACCATGTCCTTGTTTGGTTGTTAGAATGGGCTATTGTGCTTCGATAGGCTATGAACTTAGGTTGCAAAGCAAAACTCATTATTGTGAGATATCGGTATAGGCCTCAAAAATGAAGTCACGCTGAGTTGATCAGAACAAGTCACGCAGAGTGATCCGAGAAGCAGCACAAAAGATACGCTAAGTTCTGCCTGGCCATCTCCTTTAAAAGTCACGCAGAGATAGCTCAGCCATACGTCAGAATCATAATGACTGACAACACAACAGTCGAGAAACGTCTCCTCGTATGCCACGTATGCACAGAACTCGAGAGATCACAGCCGTCTTTTGTATGATTTTCGAAATCTTCCTTAGCAAGACTCACTCTTCACCAAGTTGGCGTGACTTTGGGTCTTATCTTCATTTAATGCGGCTGACAATATAATCAATGTCAGAGATTTTGTGTCAGACGAAGCGTGCCAAATCAAGACAGCTGGCGGTTTGCGTGGATTCTGAACCTTCTCCTTCCTCAAGTTTGCGTGGATTTTTGAGTTATTTTTCTCAAAGCCTGTGTGAATTCTGAAGTATTCTTCTTCAAAGCTTGCGTGGATTTCGCCTTCAACGAGTCTACGTCAACGAATCTGCGTGGATTTTTGCCTTCAGTAAGTCAGCGTGGATTTCATTTCAACTGGAGTACGTGGCAGCCATGCCACCGATCTCTCTCTCGCGTGCCCAGTAACTTGCACACGACCCATGCACTGATGCCATGTGTCCAACAGTTACGGGCCACGTCCAGTAACTACTCACTAACCCTGCGTGTATTTAGAGTCTGCGTGACTTTTCAAATGCACCAGTGGTGAGGTAGTTATCTTTTCAGTTACTGTTTTGACTCTATAAATAGAGTTCTTTTTCTCATTCATTGTACAGATACATTGATATCTACTGTCAAAATTTTGAGAGCTTTTCTTCTTCGCATAGTCCAAGGGATAAAGCGATCGTCTTCTAGATCGGATTCCTACAGTTGTAATTTTCCCAGAAACACAACAAATAAAGAGAATTTCTTTATGGAAAACAAATTGGCGACTCTGCTGAGGAAAACCATCTCCTCTTCTGAGATGGTAACAACTCAATACGACACTTCGTCAATCGGCTCGACGAAGAAGGTGATGACGATCAAATTCGATCAACTCGCCTATGAAGAAATGCAGCGGGCTAAGGGTGGCAAGCCCATTCCAGCCTCCATCATCACTGCTAAGTCGAAGGGACACTCTGTCTATGTCCCTAAGAATCAGTTGGCAGTCAATGGTGAAGTCTCTGCCACAGTGTCTACTCCTAACACTGGTAAGAACTCCATTGCAAGCACGCACACTCTTGTGCGCTCGAAGATGACAGTAACTAAAAGTCACGCTGACAGTACTGGCTCCTTAGCCGAATCTGTTCCAGCGTGCAAATTCAACTCTAAAAGTCACGCTGACAGTACTGGCTCCTTAGCCGAATCTGTTCCAGCGTGCAAATTCAACTCTAAAAGTCACGCTGATAGTACTGGCTCCTTAGCCAAATCTATTCCAGTGTGCAATCCCACATTCAAAAGTCACGCTGATAGTACTGGCTCCTTAGCCAAATCTAATCCAGTGTGCAATCCCACATTCAAAAGTCACGCTGACAGTACTGGCTCCTTAGCCAAATCTGTTCCAGCGTGTAATTCTAAAATCAAAAGTCACGCTAACAGTACTGGCTCTTTAGCCAAATCTGTTTCAGCGTGTATTTCATCAGAGAAGAATAGCTCCTTAGTTATCTCTTCTTCTTCACCGAGTTCTACTAGAACTGGGGGTGGTCTTCCACACAAAGTCCCTTCGAAAAGGAATAACTCTTTAGTTGTTTCTTCTGCTCATGTAGTTTTTACTTCAGGAACAGCTCTGACTGATACTTTTGTTAGTCAAAGGAAAGGAGATGGTCTTTTGACTACTCTTCCTTCTGGACATTCTATGTCTCAAAATCTGAATGAGTCTAAGAAGAAACATTCCTTAATGTCTTCTTCTTTGATTTCTTCAAATTGGGCACAGAATCTGTCCATTAAAGAGGGTCTGTTACCAACTCCTAATCAAGAGAGTGGTTTAACTCTTCCTTCTCTGCAAATATCCAGATTAATGGAAGGAAAACTCCATGTTTCCAAAATTAATGTGTTACCTTCCACTGATTTAAGAACAAAACTCAGCACTTCTGGTGTTAAGAAACCATACCAATTGGATATGAAGATAAAAGATCCAGATGCAGAGTATGCAAGAAATTATGTGGCTCACATTAATCACTCTTTGTATAATCAAGAGCCATCAAGACCCAAGAACAGGAAGTATACTCCTCAATCTTCACAAACAGATTTACGGGAATATCTTCAACAGAAGAGAAGGAGTAATTCTATATCAAAGGAACATGCTGAATGTGACTTCTATCCAAGAGTCATAATTCAGTGCAGATGTCAATCAACAGTTCAAGACCATGGTGATCATGAATGTGACTTCCAGCCAATGCAATGCAGATGTCAAAATAAACGACAGTCTATCTTCAATAGGATTCAGTATGAACCTATGCCTGATGAAGATGAGCCTTTGTTTGCCTCTGTCAACATGACTTCTCGGGACACCGGGGGTAGAGTTGATAGTCCAGATGGAGTATATAGAAACACCAGAGCAAGAGTCCTGGCTTCTAGTCAAAGAAATTTGATCCCTGAAATTGATTCTGAATTTCTCGGAGAATCTAACTTCCCACCTCTTCCTACTGGGGGTAATTCTCCTATAGTTTACTTTGATGTACGAAGCAATGATTCAGAGTATACAACATCTACTAGTTCATCAATAATCCCTCATACAGTCATGACTTACATGGTTGATGGGAATACTGATGAACCTTCTTCTTCCTTGACTCCTCAAGATCAAAGAATTGCTTCTTTGGAACAGCAAATGAAGTCTATGACTGACACAATGAAGTCGATGTATGAACTCATGACAGCTCAGTTGCAAAATCGACAGACTGTATCAGATGTCATACCAGTTGATACTGATATAAGTCCAGTACAAAGTTCCTCCAGCAGTATAATCCAATACTCCTGGACCAGCTCAACCAAATCCTAGTCTCTCTGGAGCTGGGGGTAGTGCTTACAATGCTGTTCCTCCTCCCAACTATTCTCTACAAGCCACAACTCCATAATCTTCGGGAGTTGTCTTTGAAGAATTGAAGAATCTCAAAACTCAATTCGAAGCATTCAAACAGAAGGATGGTTTACAAAGGTTAGGCATCAAACAGCCTTATCCGATAGAATGGAAGCAAGTATCATATCCTCCTAAATACAAGCCTCTACTATCTCATTCTATGATGGAACCACTTCTCCAAGTCAGTTTATCAATCACTTTGAAGTGATGACTGATCAACTACAACCAAGTGATGCCCTCCTTACTCGGGTATTTATTGGATGTCTCAAGGGAATGGCTTATGAATGGTATAGGAGTCTTCCAGATGGAAGTATTACTTCATTTGCTGGTTTCAAACAGATGTTTCTTGAAAGGTTCTATGAAGGGCTTAATGACATGACTATGTCTGCTCTTATTAGAATCAAGCAGAAAAATAATGAATCTACAGAGGAATACATTGAACGGTTTCGAAAAGAAGCTCTGAAGATGCCTCTTGGAACTCCTGATGCTGTCACCATTGACACGTGCAAATCAAACTTGTTGCCAATCATCAGTATGTGGACAGGGTCCACTCAATTTCAAGATTAGCCTTCCTTCATAGTCAGTGCCAAAGCTGCAGAAATCAGTGCTGAAACCTTCAAAGGTTTAGGAGTGCAGATGACTCCTAAAGAAACAGGACAAGGTGCTAACAATAAAAATAATGCTCACAAAGGAAAAGAAACTCTTGAAGTTAATCTTCAGAGCAAAGATGCATCAAATGTTCAAACTCCTGCCTCTACAACTCAACAATCAAGAACACCTCGCCCCAGAGAAGAATATTCTTTTGATGACGACGATGTCCTTGGTATCTTTGAATGTCTGCTGAAAGGTAATAAATACAATTACCAGAGATCAAGAAACCTGATGAAGCTGGTAAGACAGATCATCCTAAATACTGTCCATATCACAGAATGCTGGATCATACAATTCGTACATGTTATGTATTGAAAGGAAAGATCCAAGAAATGATTAAATCTGGAGCTATCTCTCTTACTCCAAAAGAGAAGACCGTCACCTCTAACGTCGTCTCTATGCAATTTGGAAATTTCCCTCCTCAACTCCTTGAAAGTGGGATTGTTCCTATTCCCAAGGCAACTCTTGACATAGTGAATCTTCCTCCTCCACAGTCTGAAGGATTAGTGCCAATCACTTTGGAAACAGGGGAAATCATGTGGATCCATCCTGATCTAGTGGCAGATTTTGAATCGCCTTCTCCTCAAAAGATTTCTTCTCAAAAATCCAAGAAGGCTGGAAAGATCAAGTCATGTCATATGACTTCTCTTGGGTCTACCTCTGACACAGAGCCAAAAGACAAAGAAGAAGCACTTGTTAGTGCTACTCGAACGGGGAAACCTTACCTAAAGGATTATTCTAAAAATCCTGAAGATCCTACTGATATCCCTTCAGATGCTAAAGATGCTCCTAATGTTCCTCCCAAAGAAGAATCATCTACTGAACCTGTTCCTCCCAAGCCTACGGCTCTGGAGAAAGGCAAACAACAGGCTCGGTTTGATAAGCCAATCAAGAAGTCTTCTCCTCTTGGACTTCAGAAGCCTTACAACTTTCGACATTTTGGCTCAACTTGCTAATACTCCAGCTAGAATGTCCCTTTTTGAACTTCTACGTCTTTCCAAAGAGACTCGGAAGACATTAAGTGAAGCACTTCTATAAGCTGACTCTTGTCTTGCACAATTGAAGAAGCCGGATGCGGAACCTGCCACTTGCTTACATTGTAACAGTGTACTGGAGATTATCCCAAATATCACCTTTACACAAGACGACATGTTACTGGAGGATAATCGACATGACCGACCTCTCTACTACACTGGTTATATTGATACGATGAAGATAGATTGTATCCTCATTGACCCAGGGTCTGCTATAAGCATAATGCCAAAGAGTTTGTTGGATGAACTAAAAATCCCTCTTCACAAGCTCTCCAAGACGGTTACTACTATCTTGGGATTCAATCAAAGCCAAAGTGAGCCTTTGGAAAGATTCATCTGAAGCTTCAGATAGGCGATTTCAGATCTAAAGTCACTTTCTATGTGATCGAGATCGCGGGATCCTATAATCTTCTTCTGGGGAGGCCCTTTCTTCATGAAAATAATGTGGTGCCCTCTACTCTTCATCAATGTTTTAAATACATTGATAGCAATGGAAGAGTACAAAAAGAAGTTGCTGATATAAATCCCTTCCATGGGGTTGAAGCTTATTTCAACGATTCCCGAATGTACAAAGAAGAGTATACAAGGATCATACAAGCTATGGAGAAAGAAGATGCACAAAGTGAGACTTTAATAATCCCTGTTAAAAGTCGAACTACTCAGCAACAATCTCCTAAACCCTCTGGAGAAGATTCTTTCATCATTCCAGTGAGTGGACGGATCTCTCCGTTACCTCAGTCATCTACTCAGAATACACTGATCATTCCTGTCAGTGGGCGTACTACAGTTCCTGTACCTTCACAAGATACTCTGCTAATTCCAGTTGGAGGGCGGACTACTCTTCCTACTCAAACTTCAAGGGAGCTCACCTCTTCTGAGCCATTTGTTATCGATCTTAATCGAAACAACGCTTCTTCTCGTTCTTCTCCCCCTTTAGTCATTGACTTGGCTAAAATCTCTAAGGCTCAGCCTTCTCCCAATGTAAATATTGCTGCTTTTACATTTAATGAAAAGTCTCCACCTTTGCAGTACGTTGATGTGTGTAATTATGTTCATAGTTATTTACATCTGTTAGATGACTTGAACACAATAACCATAGGAGTTGTACAGACTGTTCATACAGATGTATCTCTAGAACCTGTACAATCTTCATACTTTCTAGTTCCCAGCAGAAAGCCAGGAGACTATTCCAATATTCTTCTACAAAGGGCCTCAAAATCCTTCTGATCTTGAAGATGATGACAAAAATGATGATACTGGAAGATTACAACTACGTCGTTATAGTCAGCAATCTAGAGACATCATCAAAAATATGGGCTATGACTTCAGGACTGGCCTCAATAATGGAAAAGGAAGAAAAATGCCTGTCCGGATTCCTCCTTTGAAATATGGAAGGACGAAATGCGGATTGGGTTATACTACTCCTACTCCTTTCATCAATATTATCCATGAAGATCCTGAGTCTGACGAAGATAAGAGATCTGATTCTTCTAGTACCACTTCTTGGGATTCCGATACGAGTATCGGTGACTTCTATTGCAACCTTCTGTCTTCCAACATGGTTTCCATTGACCATTCTGAAGAAAGTGATGAAGACGAAGAAGAGTTTGAAATCTCACCTGAATCAGAACAGTGGGCCCAAAGATTAGATAATCAATGGGAGTTCCGTTTCGGGCAAAAAGAACCTCCGACTGAAGATAAACTTGTTCAAATAGATGTTGGTGAAGAGGGATCTCTCAAACCAATATTCATCAGTGAAAGTCTTTCAGAAACTGATAAGAAAGACATGATCAAACTCATTCGTGATTACATCGATGTCTTTGCTTGGAGTTATGAAGATATGCCAGGGCTTGATCCTCAAATTGTAACTCACAAGCTCAATATCTTGCTGAATGCTAAACCGGTCAAACAACAACAGCGACGATTTCGTCCAGACATCATGGATGCAATTGAAGCTGAAGTCAATAAACTCATTACCTCTGGGTTTATTAGAGAGGAACAACATCCCGATTGGGTGGCTAATATTGTTCCTGTTCTTAAAAAGACTGGCAAGATCAGAGTTTGCATAGACTTTCGCGATCTCAATGCGGCATGTCCTAAAGACGAATTCCCTCTACCAATCACTGATGTCATGGTTGATAACACCTGTGGATTTGAACGAATGTCATTCATGGATGGGTATTCTGGGTATAATCAGATCAAAATGTTCCCAGAAGACGAGAAGCACACTTCTTTCAGAACGCCGATTGGTACATACTGTTATACAGTTATGCCATTCGGTCTCAAGAATGCAGGAGCAACTTATCAACGAGCTATGAGCACTATATTCCGTGAATATTTGTGGAAAATAGTCGAATGCTATGTTGATAATATTGCAGTCAAAAGTCGACAAAAGGAGGATCATATCCAAGATTTGAAGACTATATTTGATCTAATGCGTAAGCATCAATTAAAGATAAACCCTACTAAGTCCTTCTTAGGCGTCTCTAGTGGTAAATTTCTCGGCTTCGTCATTACCTCTAAAGGTATACACGTGGATCCCGAGAAGATCAAAGCCATCCAAGAGATGCGTCCTCCACGCACCTTAAAAGAGCTACGAGGATTTCAAGGAAGAATCGCTTATATTAGGAGATTCATTTCTAATTTATCAGGACGCTGCAGACCATTCAACAAGCTTATGAAGAAAGGTGTCTCTTTTGTCTGGAATGATGAATGTCAGAAAGCATTCGATAATATAAAACAATATCTGATGAGCCCTCCAGTATTGGTACCTCCCGTCTCAGGAATACCGTTCCTCCTCTATACTCGAGCAATGAGTCATTCATTGGGTGCATTACTCGCTCAAAAGAATCAAAATGGCCATGAACAAGCCATTTATTATCTCAGCCGCACTATGACCGGAGCTGAACCTCGATATCGGTTGAAAAAGAATGTCTAGCCTTGATGTTTGCTGTCCAAAAGACACGTCATTATATCATTGGCCAGACTATTCATGTCATCTCCAGATCAATCCTATACGGATCATGATGAAGAAACCAGTGTTTGAATTCTCGATTGGCTAACTGGAGAATCCTACTTGCTCAGTATGATATGCACTATATTCCTCAGAAATCAGTCAAAGGACAAGCTTTAGCTGATTTTCTGGCTGCTCACTCAATTCCAGAAAATTCAAAACTCTATGATGAAATCCCAGATGAAGTCCTAGATTCAAATCAAATTTGCTGAAGAAGATCCTACTTGGCGTCTATTCTTTGATGGAGCATCAAGAATTGGTCCTAATGGCGATATTGTCGCTGGAGTTGGAATTGTTCTTGTATCGTCAGAAGGTCTTGCCATCCAAAGAGCTTA
>JANAVB010013398.1:15197334-15199834 GCA_029216955.1 Iris pallida
ATAGCCCCCGATAGGCAGGACACGGCCTAAGGGCTCGTGCTGCGTGTCCAGGTCAAAAAACACTATACAAACGGACACAAAACACCATACAACCTTCACAAATATTCATACACTTATGTAGATCTACAAATCTATGCAATTACTTTTCAAAAATACGAAAATAATTTCCTATGTGGCATTTCTACAAACACCTATATTACTATTGTGATACGTGTCCGATACGGACATAAAATGGACACAAATTGTGCCCAAATCTCGGGGACAGCTAGGAAACCATAAAACCTTGCCTTATATGCAAAGAAATCAGGAAAAACTAGGAGTTTAAATTGTTTACCTATTGAGTATCAAAACTCAAAAAAAGCTTCAAAGGAAGTGATTCCAAATGGCAACTCCAAATCTCCAAATGGCACACAAACTGAGGTGATCCTCCAAAATCAGTAAACAAACATAAATTAGATCCTAATACAAAAGACTAGGGTTAAAAAGGAGTTAAAATGAACAAAATGGAATTTTAGAGCAATGGGAAAAATACCTCTCCTCCAAAATTAGGGTAAACTCAAAAGAGGCAAGAACACACTAAGAGATTACTTATAAGCAGGGGAAAAACCCAAATAGTGGCTGCCATGGGTGGGTTTAAATTGGTTTTGGGCTTAATTCATGGGCCTATGGCTTAATTACTAGTCTTGAAATTGGTAAGTCATAAGTCATAGACTTAAGTCACTAGTCATGAACTAATTTCACTCAACTAATCCTCCCTACCTTAAAACTAATTTCTAATGACTAAAAGTAGGTTAACTTGAGTTAGACTAGGGTCACCAACTAGGGTTAGCTTCTAGGCTAGTCTACAAGTCTCAACTAGTTTAAGTCAAAAATCAAATAACCAATTAATTAAATTAATAAATTCAAATAATCACTAATGAACAAAATACCCTTAGGCTAAAAACTAGTAATTAGTCATCCTAATCACACGACTATGCTCCCTTGGTCATGGTTAGTCACTAGGCTTAGCAATTCTAGGGTTTAACTAGTTAACCACAAAAATCATAATTCACTGTTTTAAATAGTTTTAAAAAGATTAAAAATCACCAAAAATCATAACATGATTTAAATATCCTTATTAAATGATTATAATTACAAAATTTGAAAATTACCCTCATTTGGAAAACTGGGTGTTACAAGTCTACCCTCCTTAGAAAAATTTTGTCCTCGAAATTAAAATGGTAGTAATCCTTCTAGGTCAAACACCCCACAATCAAAGTCTCAATTCACACAGTCCGATAATCATATGCGTCTGTCCAAAATCATGATACTCAGAATCTTCGTCATGCTAGTGAGTAAGGATACGATAATCACAGAGCCCTCGACTAAGGTGCATACCTCTAGAATTATGGTATTTAAAAATTTTGCATTGCCGCATGCTTGGCCACGAAAACCTTAAATTCCCACACCCGAGAAATACATCTAAAATCTGACTGTGTCCTCACTATGCCAGCTAACATGACTACAGAAGACTCTAGATCCCATAACTTAGGCGACCTAGCCCATATGAATTATCTCGGAAGAAAATCAAATCAAAAGAATGTCAGATCAAAACTTATCAATATTAAGGAAGCAGATAAGAACAGATGGAAATGAATTTCAAGATAGATATAATGAGGCAAGGTGGGAATGGAATCGAAAAGAACAGAACCTGCAAGCACCTCTCCCACTGCCTGAGCATCCTCGACTGTCATGGCGTAAGCTCGCCCCTGCTGGCCTCCTCCAGCCTGATGCTGATACTGCATAAATCTCTGCTGCTGTGTCGGTAACGGTCCCCGCTGCAGACCTACCGGAGCCTTGGCTCCTCCTCCTCCTGGTGCTGCTCCTTGTGCTACTCTGCCTATGTACTGGGAATACTCCCTTAGCTGGTGGTCTGCTGCTCCACATAGTAGGCACCTGCCCAGCCTCTTCCTGTACTCACCCCATCCATGCCCCAGCTTCTTGCAGTAGGGACAACTGACTGTCTGCTGTCTGGATGGCTGATGCTGTCTGGGCTGCTGCTGTCCCTGCTGGTGGCCCTGACCCTGGAACTGCTGCTGAAACTGATGCTGAACGTGCGGCCTCTTGGCCGGTCCTCCGCTACCACTAGCTCCCTGGATGTCTCGCCCCCTCTTGAGCCTAAGCTCAAGATCATCCTCTACGGCTAATGCATCCACTAGGATCTCCTCATAGGTAGCGCTGCGAGCACTCTTGGTATAGGACTTGACCTCCTTTACCAAGCCCTTCCGGAACCTCCGGGCCTTCGTCGCCTCGGACAATCCCTCTACAAATCTGTTCAGGCGGCAGAACTCTCTTGCGTACTCCTCCACGGACTGGCTCCCCTGGACTAGGGCCTCGAACTCGGTCTCGAGGGCTCCTAGTGCTGCATCAGGAAAGAACTTCTCCTTGAACAGCTTCTTGAATGCTGCCCAAGTTTGTCCTGCAGTACCAACCCTCGGGTCGGTCTGGTACCATGTACGGG